>JACAXG010000127.1:1696569-1741703 GCA_018881555.1 Amblyornis subalaris
GGGCGGTGCCGGTACCGGGAATGATGCGGGTGGTGCCGGTACCGGGAGGATTCTGGTGGTGCCGATGCCGGGGATGATTCCGGTGGTGCCGGTACCGGGGGTGATTGRGGCGGTGCCGGTACCGGAGTTGGTTCGGGCGGTGCCGGTACCGGSGAGGTTTCCGTTGGTGCCGGTCCCGGGGATGGTCCGGGCGGTGCCGATGCTGAGGCTCCTCCAGCCTCGTCTGTGTCCTGTCTCTGCCTGTCTCCGTCCCGCGTTAATCCCGGGAATTTGGGAAGAGCGGAGCCGGCGSGAGCGTCCCCCGAGGCACCGGCTGCTCTCAGCAAAAGGAAAAGCCGTTTTTTTTTTCCTTTGGAATTCCCGGCTGTTCGGCGGAGCGGTGGGAGCGGGGACTGCAGCGGGGCCGGGCGGGCGCTGGATGTCAGTGTTGGATCAGCGTTGGATCAGGGCTGGATCAGGGCTGGATCGCACAGGGACGGGCACGGRGGGTCCAGCCCCCCCCGGCCCCCTGCAGCCCCCTGCCCGAGGGTCAGTCACRGAATCCCAGAATCTTTTAGGTTGGAAAAGCCCTCCAGGATCATGGAGTCCAAGCTGTGCCCGATGCCCACCTTGGCCCCAGCCCAGAGCASTGAGTGCCACGKCCAGGAATTCCTTGGACTCCTCCAGGGATGGGCACTCCAAACCTCCCTGGGCAGCCCCTGCCAGTGCCTGACCACCCTTTCCATGGAGAAATTCCCCCTGATGTGGGTTCAATAAACCCAAACAACGCTGCACTTGCTGGGCAGCTCTCCCTTGAGTCCGTGGGCAGCGATGGCAGGCACCCCCATCATGGGATCATGGAATTATTTAGGTAGGAAAAACCCTCCGAGCCCACCGAGTCCAGCCRTTCCSYCAGCCCTGCCAAGGCCACTGCTGCCCSCTGTCCCCAAGTGCCACATCCMCAGGCTTTTAAATCCCTCCAGGGATGGGSACTCCACCCCYGCCCCGGGCAGCTGTGCCAGGSCTGGACAGCCCTTTCCGGAAAGGAATTTTCCCAATATCCAACCTGAGCCTCCCCTGGCACAGCTTGAGGCCATTTCCTCTCATCCTGTTGCATCCCTCCGTTACCCCCGGCACACACTTCAGGAAATGGGCTGTCCCAGCTGGAATGGTGGCTCCCTCCCCTCGGCACACCCCGAGTGAGCCCCTGAGTGCCTCGGGAACTCCTTCCAGAGATCCCTGTTTCCATGACGAGCTCCGCTGGCTCTTCCAGCCCTCAGCTGTGTTTCTGGCTCAGCTCCTCCTCTCCTTGTGAGGTTATGGAAACCTTTATGGATGAGTGAGGGAGTGTGTCGGTGAAGGGGGTTCTGGTGTCCAAGAGCCTTTCCTTGTGCGGGCAGAGGTTGGGAATAGGTTGGAATCTGCTTCTCCTGATTGCATGGAGAAGGAGYGAGTGAATCTCGAAAGAACCCCAGAATCCCAGAATGATTTGGGTTGGAGGGACCTTAAAACCCATCCAGTGCCACCCCTGCCATGGGCAGGGACACCTCCCACTATCCCAGGCTGCTCCAAGCCCYGTCCAGCCTGGCCTTGGACACTTCCAGGGATCCAGAGGCAGCCACAGCTTCTCTGGGAAACCTGTGCCAGTTGCTTCTACTTCAGATGGAGCTTCAGCTCCATCCCCACACGGCACTGGAAATCCAAGGGAACATGTGGAAGTGTGCTGGTGCATACACAAGGTGTGTGCTGAGTTTTCTCTGCCTTCCTGCTTATTTTAAATCCTAAATGAGAAAGTACTTTACTTATTTGTGCAGATTAATTTGGAGAGCTGGAGATAATAATTTTTAAATTTCCCCTGTATTTCCCGAGGGGTTTGTGGTGATTCAGATTAAACTAACTCAGCTCAGGCTGATGCCCAGCCAGAAACAAACACAGGCAGTTTCTTTTCCTTCCAAGTCCTCACCCAGCACAGGGAGAAGCTGTGAAAATAAGGAATCAAGTGARGGATGGAGAAATCCTGGGAGAGGGAAGCTCTTGAGGCTGAGTGTGTCCAGACCCAGGGGACTGGACTTGGCTCCTGCTCGCTGGCAGGGTGGGAATGGGAATGGGAAGGAGAGGAGGGTGGCAGGGGAGCAGGATGGACTGTGTAGTGCCTCGTTTTGGATCCTGGGAGAGGGCACAAAGCATCCTGCCTTCCCAAAATCCTTCCCACAGCCCTCTTGTGCCGGAGGGTGCAGGACAGGGAGAGGAGGGGCCGAGAGACCCCAGTGTGGCACTGGGAGGGCACCAGCTCGCYGTGCCCCTGCAGAGGTGACAGTCCCCGTGCCAGGGAGGGCTGGGATGGCTCTTCAGGATGCTCCTGCTGGAGATCCTGGAGCCCTCAGCAGGGCCCCAGCCCCGGGCCCACCTCAACTGTGGCACGTGAGGAGATTCCCACCATCCTAAACAGGGAATGCTTCGTATTCCCACATCTGCACGGCRAGGATGGAGAAATGGGAGAAGAGAAGGAATACTGCCAGAGTTTCTCTCATCACCAGGAATCTCTGCAGGATTTAAAATACCCAGGAATATCCATGCTGGAAGTGCCCATGCCTGGAAGTGGCTGGACAGGCCTTGGAGCAACCTGGTCTAGTGGAAGGTTTCATTTATGGCTCTAAGCTGAGTTCTCCAAATCCATCCAAAAATTGGGATGAGCAGCTCCTTAGGCGTGTGGGAAAGGGTCAGATGCCCCATTCCCATTACTGTGATTATCCCAAATCCTCAGGAAGGCTGGCAATGGCTCCCTGAGGATCCAAACAAGCTGGAGCTGCTGTTGCCCTCTGTGGCTCTGGCAGGTGGGATTGGGGCTGGCAGGACCCAGCACCCCACAGCCCCCGACCCCAACGCTCCTGCCCAGGGACCCCAAATCCTCACCCCACAGGGCTCTGGGAGTATCTGAAGCCAACAGATTCTGACTTCTTGTGGTTCCCAAAAAGCTGTCTGGGAGGATGCAGAGAGGGAGAGCCCACAGTTAATCCTGGGAAATGCCCAGTTATCCGCCCTTGTGTCCCTCTCTGCTTTCCAATGGCTTCTCCCTTCCCAGGGATCTCAYGCTGGGGTTTATCTGCGTTCCCATCACTGCGGGACAGGAAGCAGCCCAGCCGCTTTAATGCGCCGTGACAGCCCCTATCGCACGCTGTCATCCCGAATTTCCAGCAGGATGAGGAGAAACGGAGGGAGAAAACGGGGGGAAAWAAAAGCATTTTACTGCTGCCTGGAGTTGCAGCGGGATGAGCTGTGACACGAGGGTGACTCGGGACACACCGTGTCCGTGGCAGCGGCACCGTGGCAGCAGCTCGGGGGGAATTCGGGCTGGGAACGCTCTGGGACCACTGGGGGTGGTGGCAGTGAGAATTCCAAGGGCTGTGGGGGTCCCAGGGCTGTGCCAGGAGCTGTGGGGTCACTGGGAAATGGCAGCGTGGGCAGCAGATGGGGGCTGAGCTCGGTGTCCCCCACTCTGTCCCCCTGGGAGTGACCAGGAGGGGCTGCGTGACCCTGGGACAGCCCCGGGACACGGACACCTTGTGGGACGTGAGGGGAATACCGTGGGATTGCTCAGGATTTACTCTGGGATGCTCCAGGAGGAACCAAAGGGATGGAAAGGGGTGATTTGGGGAGGGGAGATGGCAGGGGAGGGAGGACAGAAGGGGTGCAAAGGTGGCTCTGGGTGAATTGGCCTGGCCATGCCTGTCCTGGCTGCCCACGGCATGGCCTGAGGCCAGGGAGGTGACAGAAACCAGGATCGTGGATAATCCCCCTCCTGGAATGAGAGGGGAGCGTTTCCCCCAGTCTGGGGGAATCTGATGATGGAAAAACTTATTTTGGTCTGCAGAAAGTAAAGAAATAAAGGACCTTATGTGAGGAATCTGCTTTTAAAATTGCTTTTTAATTATTAAATTTCATTAGTAAAGGTTGTAATTTTTAATTACTCGAGCAGAAAGAACCTCACTCAACAGAGAACTTGATTAAAGGTGGAAGGTTTTGAGAGGGAGGAGGATTGTGCTTAGAGAATGGGAGATTGTTGCTCTTGCTGCAAAAGTGTAAAAGTCCAAAAGAAAACTTCCATCACCTTTTCCAGGGGATGCCACGGAGCTGCTCCCAGGGCTCTGGAGCCAGGCTGGGAGAGCTGGGAATGTCCAGCCTGGAGAGGAGAAGGCTCCAGGGAGACCTCAGAGCCCCTGCCACTGCCTAAAGGGGCTCCAGGAGAGCTGGAGAGGGACTTGGGACAAGGCATGGAGGGACAGGACACAGGGAATGGCTTCCCASTGCCAGAGGGCAGGGTCAGATGGGATATTGGGAAGGAATTCCTGGCTGCGAGGGTGGGGAGGGGCTGGCACAGGGTGCCCAGAGAAGCTGTGGCTGAGCTGAAACGTAAATGTGGTGATGAGCAGAGAATTCCCGGGAGCACCAGCAGAGCCCTGGTGGGATGTGGGGTGTTTCCTACCAACCCCTGGCAGGATACAGGGAATTAAACTTCAAAAATGCCTCGTGCTGGAACGAAACAGGGATTTTCCTCACAGGTAAGAATGACTCAGTACACGATGTTTTCGTGCGGGAGGAAGATAAAATAAATCCCTCGGTATCTCCTGGCATTATCTGGCTGCTGGTTCTTAAACCATGCACCCCTGGGGAGGGGGGAGAGGTCGGAGCCGGCAGCGACTCCTCCCGCAGCAGCGGGGCCGGAGCTGGGATGGGGGAAATGGGATGCGGGAGCTGGGACGGGGGGAGAGGGGATGGGGAAAGATGGGATGGGGGAGCTGGGATGGGGGAGAGGGATGGGGGAGATGGGATTGGGTGAGCTGGAATGGGGGAGATTGGATGGGGGAGCTGGAATGGGGGAGAGGGATGGGGGAGATGGAATGGGGGAGATGGGATTGGGGGAGATGGAATGGGGGAGATGGGATGGGGAGGATGGGTTGGGGGAAATGGGATCAGAGAGCTGGGATGTGGGGAGCTGGGATGAGGCAACCGGGATGGGGGGATGTGGGGCAGAGGAGGGCTGAGGGTGCCCAGCTCCGCCCCAGCCGTGCCGGGACTGTCCCCTCGCTCGGGCTGAGCCCGGCAGCGCTTTGGCCTCTCCCGCGCCGGGTGGATGGAGCAGAACTGGAATTCTGGCAGCACCAACCCGAGCCCAGGACTCCCGCGGCAGGGGAGGGGTCCGTGGGGAGCCCCCCGCCCCCGCCGGGCTGTCTGCTCGCCGGTGACACCGGCACGGCTTTAAAGCCGCTTGGACAAAAGGATTTGGAGCTGCGAAGGGATCTTACACGGATCCCTGTGACATCTGACACGCTAATCCCACGGAAATGGATTAATTACAAAGGCTATTTCTGTAGGCTTAASGCGCCCTCGGAAGGTCACCGCGGAGGGATGAAAGCTGATGAGATTGTGCCGAACAATAATGACGAACCGCGCGATTCCTCCAGCCACCCTGCCGGGAACGGCCCGGCTCCCGGGACAGGGATGAGGGCGCGGGAGGGAATCTGCCCCCGGTGCTGCGCAGCTTCGGGAGCGGCTCCGGGACCCCGCGGGCGGGAGCAGCTCCCACCCGCGATCCTGGAACGCCGGCGGAGGGGCTGGGGGCTCCCCAGGGGCACCGAACCCATCCCCGGAGCGGAGAGGGGTTGGGGGGCTCGCCCTGAGGAGCACCACGGGCTGGGGTCCTGCTTTCCACAGGGATCATCGCCCTCGGGAGTGACCCGGAGCGGGATGGAYGCGGGATGCRGGGTGTGGGATGCAGGATGGATAAGGCATGCAGGATGCGGGATGCAGGATGGATGTGGGATGAGGGGTGTAGGATGCAGGATGGATGCGGGATGTAGGGTGTAGGATGCAGGATGGATGCGGGATGCGAGATGCACGATGGATGCGGGATGCGGGATGTGGGGCGTGTGGGTGACAGGAGGGGGACAAAGGGAGCGGTGATTTCCAGTCCAACCCGAGGACGGCCACGTCCAGTAACTGCTCTCGCTTTGTGCTTTCCCCTCGCTCCCTTTCCGTGTCCAATTCCCGGGGGATAACGCGGGCAGATGGGCGCCGACGCTGGCTCTGCCGCCGGAGCAGCCGCCGGAATTGGCTTGGAGCCGTTCCCATTCCCGTCTGCCMGGGCTTGTGCCGTGGCTGGCACGGGGCGAGGGGCAGGGGGGACACGGGCCCAGCCAGGGACCCTCCAGCGCCTGGGGGTGCCGCTCCCGCCCCGCACCAGGAAAACTTCCCCTCGCGAGGTGTTTGCCATCCAGCCTTGGCATCCCCCCGGATCCCAGATCCCCTGACGGGTCTGGGGCTGGAGGAGCTGCCCTCGCTGTCCACCTCTGCTGGTGGGGCTGGGCGGCTCCACGGGAGCAGAAGGGTGAGGGCTGTCCTGAGCCACACAGGAAAGTGAGGGGTTGACTTCCAGCCGGGAATTTCGTTGGAMAGGTTGCCCGTGGCTCCCAGAAACCCCCCGGCCAGAGCAGGGCTGCTCCTCGGCGCTTGGTGCTGCTCCAGTCACTCGGAGACGGGAAGGGAAACCACTGGGGCCAGGATGCCCTCGGGAAATCAGGGAATGCAGAGAGCTCGGGAGCCTGCGTGGCACTAGGAGAGTTGGAAAGGTGTGAGCCCACCTGASCATCCCCTGCGGTACGGCCACCTCCCACCACGCTCGCTCTTTCCCAAGGGAAACAGGGAATCTCAGACACGACGCCCTCCATCCCCTCGGAGATGGTCCCTGGCCTGTCCCGGGGCCGGGTGCCGCTCCCGGGGCTGTGGAATGCAGCGCTCCTGGAGCTGGGGGGCCCTGGAGCTGGGAGGTGCCTCCTGCCAGGGAAGTGTTGGTTCCGTGGGTTGGCCTCGGTGTTGGCTTTGTTGGGCATCCATAAAACCCTTCCTGGGGTTCCTGGCGCTGGTGTCTTGTTCAAACCGGGTCAGAGGCACGTGGGAAGCTGCCTGGGATGTGTGCGAGGCTGGGATTTGCCTTCGGGAATTAAACCCGCTGATAACCAAAGCCTCTCTCCGTCCGCCCTCAGGCTTCCAGGGATTCCAGGCTCCAGGGATGCGGAGCAGCCTGGCAGGAGCCCTGCAGGTGGTAGCAGAGCTCTACTGCAGCCAGGCCGGGAAGTCCGCTGCTCCCAAATGAGCTTCCCGCGCTTCTTTCCGGAAGGGAAAAGGTGCCTTGGCTCACTCCCGCCCCGGAGTGTGAGCTCAGCGAGCACGGGTGGGACCCGGGAAGGAGATCCGTGGGCTGGACCCCGGGTGGATGGAGGGGAAATGAGGAAGCAGATCCATGGGATGGACCCCGGGTGGATGGAGGGGAAATGAGGAAGGAGATCCATGGGATGGACCCTGGGTGGATGGAGGGGAAATGAGGAAGGAGATCCATGGGATGGACACTGGATAGGTGATGGGGAAATGAGGAAGCAGATCCATGGGATGGACCCTGGATTGACGGGGCAGGACCAGGGAAGGTTGTCCATGGCATGAATCCCTGCTAACGAGCATCCAGGATTTACCTGGAAGGGTTGCCCAGGGGGTTTCAATTACAGCTCCTGATCCCTTAAACCCACCCAAAGCAGATTTAAACTTCACGGCCGAGCTCCAGCTCGTATTTTCCACATCCAGAAGTGCAGGGAGATGAAAAGGCATTTTCAGCAGCCCCTGACTTTCCTTGTCTGTTTTAAACAGCCTTAGCCAGGAGGTTATTTGGGATTTGCTATCCCAGCGCCGGCAGGGAGCTGCACAGGGCTGGCTGCAGCAGGGATTAGGATTTGCAGYGCTCACCACCCAGCTCAGCCAGTCGTGGGGTTCCTGGCAATGTTCCCACGTGGAGCTGCTGGCTCAGGGTCGTGTGAGTGTTCAAGCTGCCCCAGAGGAGAACTATGGGAAAACTGTGGGAAAATCCGGGAAAACTATGGGAAAACCCATGAAAACTATGGGAAAAACCATGAAAGCTCCCCCTGGGGTGGCGCTGGACAATGGGGGTCCCTCCAGCAGGGCCCCTCCACCCTCCTCACTGGGGCACCCGGACTGCACCCGGAGCTGTGTCCATCAGGAATTTGGGGTTTGGCTCCCATTTCGGTTGCAAAGTCGTGATTCTCCTCACAGCAAAAAAAAAAAAAATAAAAAAGAAGGTAATGGCAGAAGATCTCATTTGGCAGGAAGGAAGCTGTGAGAAGGTTCTAACAAGAGTAGGAAAAATAACCCCTGCCAGTGGTAATAATTACAGATCCTCCTGTTTCCTCCATTGGAACATTTTAATGACTTTTAAAGCAGAATCATTTAGTTGGGTTTTTTCCTCTTTCCAGAACATCTAAAATCTGAAAAGGTCATTTTTCCCACTGTTTTGTTTTATTAGGGAAAAAAAACCYCTTGAAAACACAAACTGAAATGTAGAAATGATATTTCTGGAATGGTGCTAGTGAGAAGTGAGGCAGGAATTAAGGGATTTGAGGGCTGTGCTCATCCTCCCATCATGGGCTGGGCAATTTTCCCATGAAGATATTTCCCAATATCCCATCTAAACATCCCCTGGTGCAACTTGAGGCTGTTCCTCTCATCCTGTCCCTTGTTCCCTGGGAGCAGGGCCCGACCCCACCCTGGCTGYCCTCTCCTGTCCTGTAAAAAGTTGTGCAGGATGGACTTCCTAAAAACAGGGATAACACGGGAAGGGCTCCAAAAGTGGGACTGGCTGGGCTGTTCCTTGTCCCAAAACTCYGGGAACGCCAGCACCCAGTGCCCTTCTCCGGGATCCCAGCACGTCCTGGGCAGGAATCCTGCTCCAGGTGCAGCCTGCGAGGGGGCAGGCAGGGAGGAAGATCGACTGGCTCCGGAATGAGGATTTGACGGGAACAAATTGGCTCCGCCGCCGCCTTTCCGCGGGAGCCGCGCTTCCAGGTGATGTTTATTAATAAACTCCCGACGTGATYCCAGCCCCGTGCCTGGGATTCATCTCCTGCAGGATCACCTGACATTCTCCCAGCACTAGCACTGAGAAGAGCCAAGTGTTTCAGGGATGAGGTTTGGGTGGAAAACTTCTCGGAGCAGCCCCTTGGCAGCGGGGTGTGACCTTTGGCTGTCCATCCCACAGGTGCTGCCCTGGGAAATGCAAGGTGCTAAAAATTGAATTTTTTTGCTCCCCAAAAAGCTTGGTGACTTTATTTGAGAGTGGCTGCAGCCACCTCCTGCCTGCTGCCTTTGTATCCCAGTGTCCACTGGTGGCAGCAGCACAGAAACAGCTTCCAAGAAAGGCAGAAAATGGATATTTTCCCTGCCAGAGCAATGGGTGGGACGAGAGCTGGGGGTGTCCCTGGAGACGGTGGAGGGGGAATCACCCACAGGTCCTGGCAGCTGATACCACACAGGGTCCTGCCTTGGCTTGGAACAGGGATGTTGGTGCCCCTGAGCGTGTTCCCAGCTCTCCAGCCCCATTCCGTGTGGTGGAGAACCATAAAATCCCAGGCTGCTTTGGGTTGGAAGGACCCCAAAGCCCATCTCCTTCCACCCCCCACCAAACCGTTGCTATTTCTTGATAAAACTCTGATTTCTTTCTTGAAGGCAACATTTGGGTTGCTTGGAGCAGGTTAAAATGCCAGCTGAGGTCCCTCGGAGGGCAGGGATTCCCATCAGGAAGTGTGGGATGTGCCCAAAAAACCCCTCCAGGTCCTGCAGAGCCTCCCTGCCTATTACAAAGCATTTATTTAAAGTTAAGTTTGGTGAGCGAGCTTATTAAAAAAGCGTGGTTTATGGATTTAATTAAAGTTCTGCATATGAGACCTCGCTAATCCTGTTTGTGCTGCAACTGTATCAACGTGCTAAAAATCAATATAGTTGAGTTTAAATATTTTATGATGGCAAGGCGTTAAATATTAATGATGTAACAAGTAATCAGTGTCACTGCCTCTGTCTGATCTGGGGGAAATCTGCAGGAAATGGGAACAAAGGCAATCAGCCTCTTCGGTTCGATGGCCAGGGAGCTCCTGGTGCCCCAGCTCGGGAATCAAAGGTCCTTGGTGGCTCTGGGGACTCCTGAGAGCCTCTTCCCGTGGCTGCAGAGGGRATTTCTGAGAGGACAGGCAGCGACAGGAGGAATGGGTTTGAGTTGAAAGAAGAGAGATTTAATGGGATATTGGGAAGGAATTCCTGGCTGGGAGGGTGGGGAGGCCCTGGCACAGGGTGCCCAGAGAAGCTGTGGCTGCCCCTGGATCCCTGGCAGTGTCCAAGGCCAGGCTGGACGGGGCTTGGAGCAGCCTGGGATAGTGGGAGGTGTCCTTGCCCATGGCAGGGGTGGGATGGATGGGCTTTAAGGTCCCTTCCAACCCAAACCATTCCATGATTCTCTGCCTGCAGGGAAAAGCAGCCATGGGAATGATTAAACAATTGAGCAGTGCTGCTGGAAGAGCCTGGTCAGGAGGAAGGACCCTTGGTGGTCTTTGACAAGTGGACTCAACCTGGACTCTTTCTGTTCGGCCTCGTGGACAGCACAATGGATYCATTGGTTCAAACGAGAACCCAGAGCAGCTCCTCCCTGCCTTGTGCCCCTCACAAGACAAACGTTCCTTGGGGGTGTCCCTGYGCGTGAGGGAGGGGACTGTGCCCCCTGAACCCCCTTCCGTGCCAGGGCCTGAGGGGATGCTCTGCCCCAGGCAGGTCCCTGGCCCTTCAGGACTGGGATTTAATAGTCACAATTCACATTTCACGTTTTTTCCCCCAAAATACTAATAAGAGAAAGTAAAAATATGATTTGTGCATGATTATAGTATTCTATAATCCATGCATGCATATTTATACAGCTCTGSCTGCACTGTCCTGCTGCTCCTGTGCAGGAGATTCCAGCTGGTCCCTTTTTCCCGTTGCACCGTTTCTCCCAGCTGGAATTGCCTGTGGGAAGGGCAGTGCTGCTGGAATCTCATCCTGGGTTTGGCAGCTCCCGCTCCTGGGTCCATGGCACAGTGTGGGGTGTGCCAGAGGCTGTCCCAGCTCTCTCTGCCCCAAGGATGGACCCAGTGTCCCAGAGCTGTCCCACTGGTCCTGCAGCCCCAGGAGATGCTCCAATGTTCCCCTGGAAGCCACGGTTTTCCATGGCAAACCCACAGGAGCAGCATCTGCCTGGAATCCTCCCCGGGAGCTCTTGGAGGGGAGGCACCAGGACAGAATCCCAGAATCCCCGAGGTTGGAAAAGCCCTCCAGGGTCACCGAGTCCAACCTGTGCCCCACCTTGTCCCCAGCCCAGAGCCCTGAGTGGCACGTCCAGGAATTCCTGGGACACAAACCCACCCAAACAATGGGATTAATGCCCAAATGGGGGTCAGTCCTGAAGTGGATGTGTCCAAAGGGCAGGTGTGCCCAAAGCCGTGGCTGCCCATGTCCACAGGCACAGGAAATCTTGGATTTGGGGATGTGGCTCTGTGCTGGCTCTGGCTGACCTGGCAGGAAGCTGTGGATCCAGAATTCCCCAGTCTCGTTCCAGCTTCCCTCCTCTGCCTCAAGCAAACAGGGCTCGCTGGGAATATTTGTTGCTGCAGCTGTTGGGTTGTTTTTTTTTTCCCTTTGCACTTCTGCAGCTTAAAAATGCTGGAACTAATTTAGCCTCCTGCATTTATTTTCCCCAAGTTCCCGAGGCTGCTCCTCCAATTACCTCTGGCTCAGGGAGAGGTTTTCCTGTGGAATTAAAGGAAAAAACAGCAGCAAAGCAGCCCCAGGCAGCCTGGACTGGGGCACTGGRAGGGGAACTGGGGCAGCCCAGGKGTTGGGCTGGTGCCACTGGGCCTGGGGAGCCTCTCCAGGTGCAGGCACTGGATGATCCCAGCTGGATCAGGGGAAAGGGCACAGGTACTACTRTGCCTGATCAGAGGAATTTCCCCACAAGTGTGACCCCAAAGACTGACTTGTCCCCATGGCTTAAGCTCTCAAAGCTCTTCCCAGGCACTGGGAACATCCCTGGTGGTGCAGCAGCCTCAACACTGACCAAGGCAGGTGGAGACAACCCAGTGCCACATGCCATGAGGGAATCATGGAATGGTTTGGGTTGGAAAGGGTCTTAAAGCCCATCCAGTCCTACCCCTGCTGTGGGCAGGGACACCTCCCACTATCCCAGGCTGCTCCAAGCCCTGTCCAGCCTGGCCTTGGACACTGCCAGGRATCCRGGGGCAGCCACAGCTTCTCTGGGCACCCTGTGCCAGGGCCTCCCCACCCTTCCAGTCAGGAATTCCTTCCCAATATCCCATCTATCCCTGCCCTCCGTCCATGTGAAACTGTTCCCTGTGTCCTGTCCCTCCATGCCTTGTCCCAAGTCCCTCTCCAGCTCTCCTGGAGCCCCTTTAGGCACTGGAAGGGGCTCTGAGGTCTCCCTAGAGCCTTCCCTTCCCCAGCTTTCCCAGCCTGGCTCCAGAGGGGCTCCAGCCCTGGGAGCAGCTCCATGGCCTCCTCTGGACTCTCTCCAGCAGCTCCAGGTCCTCCTGCTGTTGGTTGCTCCAGAGCTGGATGCCGTATCCCGAGCTGGATCTCACCAGAACACAGCGTGTGCAAATGACTGGACTCGGGAATGACAAAGTTGTCTGTTCACAAAAAGAGAAGAAGAATTTAACCGAAAAGAACAACTGCACAAAATCACATTTTCAGACGCGCTGTGGCCAAGAGCATCTCGCGGTTTAACGCGATCACTTCTAATCCGAAGGCAGGAGTCTCAAGCAATTTGATTTACATGAAACCAGTCAGAAATGAATTTGGCGAAGCYGGAGAGCTCGGAAATGTCAGGCGCAAATGGTTCGCCCGGGAGGAAGAGCGGGCGGGCAGTGCCCGCCGTCCCGGCTGGTGCCCGCGCGGCCCCGCGGCGGCTGCAGGAGGCTCCTGRCGCCGGGATGAAGCGGCGGTGCCGAGCAGGGAGGGCACGGCTGCGGCCGCAGGCACAGGACCCTTCCTGCGTCGTCATCTGCTCTGCCCAGGTGATGGGGAACCCGAGGCAGTCTCGCGTCCGATCCCGGTGCGATGCGCTCCGAGAGGAGTTCTGTCTCATGGAGAGCAGAGACTGTTCAGGGGGGGTGGAGGGACAGGACACAGGGAATGGCTTCTCACTGCCAGAGGGCAGAGATAGGTGGGATATTGGGAAGGAATTCCTGGCTGGGAGGGTGGGGAGGGATTGGAATGCATTTCCCAGAGAAGCTGTGGCTGCCCCTGGAGCCCTGGAAGTGCCCAAGGCCAGGCTGGACGGGGCTGGGAGCAGCCTGGGATAGCGGAAGGTGTCCTTTCCACTAGGTGTCCCTAGTGGTTTTAAGGAGCTTTAATGTCCCTTCCTACCCAAACCATTCCATAATCCCATGATGCTTTTAGGATTCACTCACTCCTTTCCCCACGCAACCAAATTCCAGCCTATTTACCCCAAGGAAGCCTTAAACTCAGTGCAGGGTAGAGCACGAGAAGGGTGCAATGAGCGTTTCCCTTCCATCCCTGGGGTTTTCCTTCCTGCAGGTCCCTCCAGGGTCCCACTCGGCTGGAGTGCTGGGCCATGCTCTGCACACGGCTTTAGGCGAGTCATGTCTGCCACGGCCGCGCTCGGCRGGGCGACGGCAGGAATATGCAAAATAAATGTTATGAAAGCAACATGATTAAATTTTCTGACAGTGGTTGCCACGATGTTCAGAAATGCATGAAATGAATGAGGCTTGTTCGTGGCTTTGTTATCTCTGCCAGGTTGCCAGGGAAGGAGGGAGGGAGGGGGGAGAGAAAAATCCCGAAAATTAAAATAATTTCTCAATATGTTGGATAAATATCAGGGCTCTTGAAGAGGTGTGTGAGCAGGYGTGAGAAATATTTCAATTTATAARAAAGGGAAAGCTTCATCGAAGGGCTGGCACAGGGCTGGCTGTGTGCAGGGAAGGGAGGATGCYCAGGCCCCGGCTCGGAGCTGGTGTGGGACAGGCTGGATGATCCTCCCAGCTGCGGTGATGCCATGGATGATCCATCCTTCRGGCATTATTCCATCCCTGGAAGTGTCCCAGGCCAGGCTGGACGGGGCTTGGAGCAGCCTGGGATAGTGGAAGGTGTCCCTGCCCRTGGCAGAGGTGGCACTGGGTGGGCTTTAAGGTCCCCCCCAACCCAAACCAGTCTGGGATCCTGCAGAGGAACCAGTTCATCTTCTCCATGAGGAAATACCCCAAACYGGTCTGGGCTCTGATAACCTGAACATTTTAACCCTAAAACTACTTCTTACTGCATCTCCATTGGAGTGGGGTTCTTGTACCCCCCTGTCCACACAGGGTCCTCATCACAGAAGCACCATCCCAGGCTGGTTTGGGTAGGAAAGGACCTTAAATCCCATCCCATCCCATCCCACCCCTGCCATGGGCAGGGACAACTTCCACTAGCCCAGGCTGCTCCAAGCCCCATCCAGCCTGGCCTTGGACACTGCCAGGGATGCAGGGGCAGCCACAGCTTCTCTGGGCACCCTGTGCCAGGGCCTTCCCTCCCTCCCAGCCAGGAATTCCTTCCCAATATCCCACCTATCCCTGCCCTCTGGCAGTGGGAAGCCATTCCCTGTGTCCTGTCCCTCCATGCCTTGTCCCAGGCCCCTCTCCAGCTCTCCTGGAGCCCCTTTAGGCACTGGCAGGGGCTCTGAGGTCTCCCTGGATCCTTCTCTTCTCCAGGTGAACATTCCCAGCTCTCCCAGGCTGGCTCCAGAGCAGAGGGGCTCCAGCTCTGGGCGCTTTCCTTGGCTCCCTGGGAAGCAGAGGGAAGCAGGAGAAGCCTCCAAGTGGAGCCGTTTGCCCTTCAGGCTCAGCTCTGCTCTGAGCACTCCCAGCCACGCAGCTCAGCTCTATTATTCCTTTCCCCATGAATTGCCAGCTCAAGCTCAAATGCATTAAAATTGAAAGTGAATTTTGAATGCAGCCCAATATTTCATGTGCAGTCCTGTATCGTGTGTAATTTGCTTGGCCTGGAGCACAGAAATCGCTCTTGTCGACTGCATTGGAAATAAGGCAGAGATAATGCCACGGATTTTGCTTTATTCTGGATGATGGATGTTAAACTGGCTACAAACTTGTGGTTTCAGTGTCCTCAGGAGCCGGGCCAGGGATCCAGAGAGCCCTGAGCGCTGTCCAGGCACAGCCCAGGCACGGGAAGGATGCAGCCATGGATTTATGGGAACAGCACCGAGGCCCTGGGGCTGGCGGGCATCACCTGGACCAGCTTTGGGCAGAGTCCTGAGAGGATCTTTTACYAGGGAAAGGTTCTTCCCCCAGAGGGTGGTGGGCACTGAACAGGCTCCCCAGGGAATGGTCCYGGCCCCAAGGCTGCCAGAGCTCCAGGAGCCTTTGGACAACGCTCCCAGGGATGCACAGGCTGGGATTGCTGGGGTGTCTGTGCAGGGCCAGGGATTGGGCTGGATGATCCCTGTGGGTCCCTTCCCACTCAGGATATTCCAGGATTCCATGACACTGGCCATGACTTGCAGAAACCTTAAAGCACTGACCAATAACGTGGGAAGAGGGAACGAGTGCCCGGGGCAGGAAGTCACCGAGGCCCAGCTCCGTTTGCCGTGTCTGTCCTGGCTGCCTCATTTTTCTTCATTATCCTGCACCCAGCACTCAACAGAACAGGCTTTTTCCAGAGCAGGCTTTTTCCACATGCAATTCTTGTCGTTAATGAAGATTTGTTTGCAAGGATCTGAAGAAATTCGGGTGGTGCTTCCCCCCACTGGGTCAGGGCAGCGCTCGTCAGACCCAACACGGAGCCCATGGTAGGTTTGGGGAGGGTTMAACGGGGCAAACAGGGCTTGGGGCAACCTGTGCTGGCCCATAAACCCCTCTCGGAAGGATGCCATGCTCCAAGAGCAGCCCACAGTCTGGAGAGCCAGGCTGGACGGGGCTTGGAGCAGCCTGGGGTAGTGGGAGGTGTCCCTGCCCGTGGCAGGGGTGGCACTGGATGGGCGTTGAGGTCCCTTTAACCCAACCCATTCCAGGATTCGGTGTTCCCTCCCTGCACTGGGCTCTGATTAGTTCTGAATGCAGCAATGAGGAGGAGCTGATGGGGCTGAGCAGTGGGATCGGGTCCGGGGGGTCGCACGGAGCACWCCGGGAGAAGGTTGGATTTTTCGGGAAGCGAGCGCACAGCCCTGCTGTCCCTGGAGCAGATCAGTGGTGCRCCAGGGCTCTGACGGATCTCTGTGATTCCCTGCGCTGCTCCAGGCACTCGGGAATGGGCAGAGGTTTATTTGGGATGGCTCTGGTACTGCACAACGTTTTAATGATTCCTGCAGGGGGGATGGAGATGAGGAAGGCAAAGATGCAAACCTCAGGCCTTGCACATCTCCAATATTGTTYTCCCCTCCGAAGGGAAATCATCATCAAATGTCCTCACAGCTTGTTGTGGTTTGCAAGGAGCTGGGTTCTCCCTTTTCCTGGTTCCTCACGCACAGWTTCACTTTAAAAAATGCATTTAAATATCATTTGCCCTTTCCTTCCTTGCTTTTTGCTCTGACATGGGAAGGACTGGGACTRCACAGGGATGGGCTGGGGCTGGAATCACCCTGAGCTCTGTGGGATTCACCCCAAATAACTGCATTTAATCCCTGCTTCCCCCTGGCCTGAGGTGTTTTCCTGTGCCCTCCCTTGGGTGAAGCACGTTGGTACCGAGCTCCTGCCCCCCTTTGCAGCTTGCCAGCAGCCAGGGAATTCCTGGAAATAGGTCAAATATCACACGCAGATCCGGGAGATCCTTTATTCTGGGCTGGGAAGCAAAACCTTTGAAGGTTGTGGAAATTTTTGCTGATGCCTCCCCGTGTAATTGTGAGTGTCCTTGCTTTGGGGTTGCTGCTGTTGGGATCCCTCCCTGCTCCGTCCCCTCCCTCGGGAGATGCTTCCTGCCCGTTTTAAGAGTAATTATTAATTTTTGTGAGAGYGATTTTTAACGGAAATGGAGTATCCAGGTAATAAATTCCACAAATCTGGAGCCAGTGCCTTCCTTCCAGCGAGATACTCCAGCATTTAGGGGAGAAATCTTCCCTTGCAGGGCGCCCCTGACGCTGTCRTCTTTGCAGAGCTGGTAAGCCGTGGTCCCTTTAACTCCAAGGCAGGCATTTTCATGGAATGCTACCTTTTCATTGCCGCATTCACCTCCCACTTAATCTGGCATGGGACACATCCACCTTGGCTCTTGGAGGGAAGGTTGGAGCCTGCAGAGCATGGCAATGAGTTCTGAGCACCTTTCCTTGGTCATTCGCTGCTCTGCCAGGGACAGGCTTGGAAGGAGCGCAGGAACAGGAGATGAATTTTGCGTGGTTTGGCATGGAATTCCTACAGGAGATGGAGCCCCTGCCTGGGGCGGTGTGTTCCCCCCAGCCTGGCCTCTGCTTCCCACATCCACCAGAGGTTTTGGTGGATGTGTCTGGTGGTGATGGACGAATCCAGCTCGAAGYGGATTTGGGGACACAGGTGACAGTTACATGGCCAAGGGCTGATCTGAGCAACCAAGTCTGGGCTCCCACCTAAACCACAGCGCTGGGCAAGGTCTGACTCCA
Source organism: Amblyornis subalaris (assembly GCA_018881555.1). Classification (NCBI taxonomy): domain Eukaryota; kingdom Metazoa; phylum Chordata; class Aves; order Passeriformes; family Ptilonorhynchidae; genus Amblyornis; species Amblyornis subalaris. Next base: position 1,714,070 of record JACAXG010000127.1, read on the forward strand.
GCCACGTTTGGGAAAAAGCAGCATCTTTATGGAATCACAGAGTCATGGAGTTGTTCAGGCTGGAAAATCCCTCCGAAATCATCGAGTCAAACCCTTCCCCAGCACTGCCAAGGCCACCACTGACCCCTGTCCCCAARTGCCACATCCACAGGGCTTTGAAATCCCTCCAGGGATGGGRACTCCACCACTGCCCTGTGCCAGGGCTGGACAGCCCTTTCCATGAAGGAAGTTTTCCTAGTATCCAACCTAAACCTCCTCTGGGACAACTTGAGGCTGTTTCCTCTTGTCCTGTCCCTGTTSCCTGGGAGAAGGATCCTCCCCTGGCTGTCCCCTCCTGTCAGGAGCTGAGGAGAGCCAGAAGGTGCCCCCTGAGCCTCCTTTTCTCCAGGATAAACAAACTATCCACCAACACATCCTGACCTCCCTCCCACAGGTGCATCCATGACATTCTCCAGGGGAAGCTGTCCCATTTTCCCACCCAAGGAGACAGAACAACTCGAGCCGCGGGGTTTTATCTGCAGCTGATTTGCACAGATTCTCCTGCACACATTTTGAAATATTCTCTTGTCCTGGAGTGCCTCCAACAGCCTCAGTGGCGAACGCAATTCTCTCCTTCTTGCCAGGGTGTAGGTACGAAGGGAGGATGAAGAGGGAAGGCAAAGCTCTCAGCTTGGATTAGCCCTTCACTCGGGGCTGCTGTGGGCGTTTTGTCACCTCCTCTCCCGTGGGGGACTGGGGGAGTGTGGGGTCCTCTGACAGCCACCAGTGATGTGGGCAGGGATGGGAAAAACAGGGAAAAAAGCAGAAATAAAGGTGGATATGAAACAATAGGGAASTGCTCCCTCCCAGGGACACCAAACACACCACAGGGAGCCACAGGGGGTGGGCACGGCCGTGGTCCTGTGCCAAYATCGGAACTTCAGCCCCCCCATCCCGAAATTTAAAGCCACCRGAGTGAGCGGGAGGAGGGAGCCAGGCAGGAACAGCTCCTGCAGGGAATCCTGGAGTTGCTTCGTTCCATGTTGATTTTACTCCATTTGCTTTAATGAACTGAGGCTGTTTCATACCCATTCCATCAATAAATTCGACTTTCCCTGACAGTGCTGGCATCACCTTCTCCCAGGGAAGGACCTGCGAGCTGGAGGAATATGCCAGAAAAAGCAGGGAAAAGAATCCCAGAATCCTTTAGGTTGGAAAAGCCCTCCAGGATCACGGAGTCCAGCCTGTGCCCRATGCCCACCTTGGCCCCAGCTCAGAGCACTGAGTGCCACGTCCAGGAATTCCTTGGACACCTCCRGRGATGGGCACTCCAAACCYCCCTGGGCAGCYCCTGCCARKGCCTGACCACCCTTTCCATGGAGAAATTCCTGCTGATGTCCAACCYGAGCCTYCCCTGGCACAGCCTGAGGGCGTTCCCTCTCCTCCTGTCCCTGTTCCCTGGGGAAGGGCAGCAGGGGGGAACCAAGGCAGTGCACACACAGTAACATCTCCTCCCAAAGGCCATTCCCAGGGCACCTGCTGCATTCCAGGGTGGATCCTCACGGGTTTGTAGCGAGGTGTGTCCCAGGCTAGGGCRGATTCCGGGTGGTTACAGCTCCCCCTGTGCCGCTTCCCCAGGGCTCACGGTCCCAAGTGTTTATTTCATGCTTCGTTTCCACCCCTCGGCGGCTGTAACAGACAATGGGATCATTCCAGCCTTCCCTCGGCTGCAGGCTCCTGGAACACCTGGAGTGCCATTAGTGGGGGAAGTGCTGCTCGGGTGCTTTGTGGTCATTCCGTGCTCACTCAGAGCATTTGTGTGTCGTGGAAACAAACAAACTGAGTCAAGTAAGAGCTAAGGAGTTACTAATACTTAATAAATTCATCTTGGCAACTCCCAGGAGTCTTTCGGGACCATAATTCATGCGTGCTCTGCCCACGCCTGGAATGTATAAAGTCTGGATACACTTTCCTGCTGGTTCTGCCCTGACACACTCCCCGAGTTCTGTTTGTTCCTGRGCAATGTACGGTCCATTCCCACCGAAACGGCTCCATGATTCCACGGCCACCTGACTCGCTGCAAGCTSCCAGTGTGGGTGCAGGGGTTGGTACCTGCTCGGCCACTCCTGGTTTTGGCAGGTTTATGGTGAAAAGACCCCAAAATCACAGCCCCCGCACTCTGGTGAGGGGAGATTTTCTCCTTCCAGCTCAATTTCTGGACTGGGAAAGGGTGGATGAGCACTGGAACAGCTCCTGGAGAGGGGAGGGATGTCCCAAACCTGTCAGTGCTGGAGGGGCATTTGGGTAATCCCAGAACCATGGAATATCCTGAGCTGGAAGGGGACCCACAAGGATCATCCAGCCCRACTCCTGGCCCTGCACAGACATCCCAGAAATCCCACCCTTAACGACTTTTGGGCAGCCCTGAGGGGATCAGACAATTTGGAGCAGATGATCACTGCAGAATCCCAGAATCCCAGAATGGTTTGAGAAGGAAGGGACCTTCCATCCCATCCAGTGCCACCCCTGCCATGGGCAGGGACACCTTGCACTATCCCAGATTGCTCCAAGCCCCATCCARCCTTGGCCAGGTACTTATAGGTCCCTTCCAACTGAAATATTCTATTAAATATTAAATATATTAAATATAAAATAAATRTATAAAAAATAAATTAAACATATTAATATATATAAACTATGTTATGTGTATTTGGGATAGTTTTCTGTTTTTCCATCCCATTCTACATAAATCCTTATTTTACCTACACAAATCCAGCACATCCTTATTTCACCTTCACAAAATGGGCCCGTGTACAACTTATCCAGTGGGAATYCACATCCAGTGTTTCCCATTCCAGTGTAAAGGGAAGCTGTGGGGCTGGGGAGAGCACTCTGTCCTCACCACTGAGGGAATACAGGAAATKTCCCCAGCCATCCAAGAGGGAAAGGGCCATTATTCCCTCATTCTGACTCCTGGAATTGTTCATTTTACCTGCAGCCTCTTGGCTGAACCCTCCTGAACCAGCGCTCTCCGCAGGTCTGTGTGTAACCAGCTGGAAAAACAACCAGAAAATACGCTTTTTTCTGCTTTGCTGGGTTTTCCCAATCCCTGCACGCTCCGTTTTCATTCACAGGAAACGTCCCAGCGAGTTCCTTGTGAGTGGGGAGGCAAATCCCTGCTGGAAGGGGAGGCAAATCCCTGCTGGAAGGGGAGGCAAATCCCTGCTGGAAGGGGAGGCAAATCCCTGCTGGAAGGGGTAGGTGCTGAGGGGGCACCAGGGAGCAAGAATGGGATGAGCTGTAATGTCCCTGCAGCCCAACCCGTTCTGTGAAAAACATTTATTTATTTAAATTAGTCCATTCCGTTTAATGAACTTTGCTGCAGATTAATGAATGTGGATCTGAGATATTTGTAAGGATATTTTCCAAAATATGCTAATATGGAGAAAAATGAGCCAGGGAAAGTGGGCAGGGCCTCAAATATGATAAATAAATCTCACTGATGGCAGGGAGGAAGGGGAGGGAAGGGAGGATTTCCAAGCACAGGGGCAGGGATTTATGCCCCTGCTACCTCCAGGTGTTAGGGACAAAATAAAAACCTTGGGAAGGAATAATCAGTTCTGGAAATGTTATTAATTATCAGGGTAAAGGCAGCACAGCATTTCCATAGATACACAGCGGTGCTKCCAGGGAAAAGTGAGKTAGGATGATGCAGGCTGCTGTTCCCAGGACACACAAGGAAGGAAATTCAAGGATGAGGCAGGCAACAGATGAATATCCCTTTATACATGTAAAAAAAATGTAAAAGAAATAAACTCAAAGCCTTTAGCTGCTCCATGTGAGTGTGTTCAGAGCGGGCAGAGCAGTGGGAGGGACAGACAGGATYGTCCTGGAGAGGGATCCAGGGTCCCTGCTGGGCCAGGGGACGTGGGAAAAGGCACGAGGGGCTGGGAAAACAGGCAGGGATGAAGGGGGAGAGCAAGCTCGGGTGCATCCCACGTGCTGCAGCTGGGAACGCAGAGCAGCAGCCCACGCCGGCACCATCAGCAGAGCAGCAGGGCCGGGATGTGCTCCCAACGTTTTTAATCCATCTCCCCGTGCCGAGAGCCCCGAGCTGGACACAAGGGAAGCGCTTCCATCCCGGGATCTCCGTGTGCCGTGCKCGGGGTTCCCGGCCCTTCCCGCTCTGCTCCCGGAGCAGCCTGGGGATGACAGCAGCAGAGCAGCTTTGCAGGTGCTGCTCAGGTTTTTTTCTCCTTGGAAAATAAGGAGAGTGTTCCACAGATGTGAGGGAAGTTTTCACCCCACCAAGATGATCCCCCAACACCCCGGGCTGTGTCTTTGTGGGGATTTAGGGTGTTTGATCTCCCTTTTTCTCAGTCTGCTCTCAAAGCTCGGGCATTTCTTGCTGGGGAAGGGTTGCCTGTGGCTTATTCCAGGGAAAACTGAAGGGATTATTTACCTAAAACTTTCAAAAGCATCCTTGGCTTTTCAGGCAGGTGCTGGAGACGCCGGGCCCCCGGATTTGTGAAATTAAATCACTGATTCTTTTCAGTTTGAATGGAATTTGGTCGGAACATTTCTTGCAGTTATAATTTAATCTTTCTTTCCTTGCACAGAATGATTTGATTTTGCCCAAATCAGGCATCAGATTAATCTGAAATAATGTTCAGACAGCTTGACTTGTGAAAACAAAAAAACCCCTGACAGTTCTTGTGTTCCTCCTGGAGCAGCCTTTTCCATCACACAACTGCCACAGAGCTGGAAAGGTGGTTTGGGTGGGAAGGGACCTTAAATCCCATCCCATTCCACCCCTGCCAYGGGYAGGGACACCTTCCACTATCCCAGGSTGCTCCAAGCCCCATCCAGCCTGGCCTTGGACACTGCCAGGGGTCCAGGGGCAGCCACAGCTTCTCTGGATAATGCTGATGGATGGAATTCTGTCAGGCTGGARACCCCATTTAAAGGATTTTGTTTARGGTATGTCCCACACMTCAGGAGGGTGAAGAGGACTTTGTTTGTGGTGAGTCCCAGCCCCGGTGGGGCCTCAGGGCAGGGCTGGAGGAGCTGCCACACAAGGAAYTTTCATCTCCAGCAGTGCTATTTTAACACAATAACCTGGGAAAAAATGCAAACTGATTTCTCWACACAAATTGCTCAGAACAGACAAAGCTTTTCAGGTTTTGGGGCCAGCAGGCTGCTGGGGGGGGCTCTGCTGAGACCTCCGGGGTCTGTCTGCAAGGGAAGGTTTGAAAACATCTGTCAGGGTTCTCTCCTCAGCGCCACGGGTCGGATTAAACAACCTCTTGATCCTTTCTGAAGATTTTTATTTCCAGATTCCAACTTGCAGGAGATGAGGGGAATTTCACAGCAAACRTTTCTTTCCCTTTCACCCCTCGCTAATCACCGCGCTCGGAGGAGCGTGTTGTCAAATAGCAGATGGTGCATTATTCTAGAAATAACTGATCAACATATGTTTACTTTAGACATAAAGGCTGTGCTGGAAACAGCCAGGAATTATTCCATGTACGGATGAAGAAATGCTGTTTGCCAAGGGCGCAGCTCCCACAGGGAACAATTAACAGATTCCGGCGTGGAGGTGGGAATCAGAGCTCTGCTTCTCTACCTGATTTCCTCTGCTTTGAGCTGGGCCTGGCTTGCCAGAGGATTTCCTTTTGTACTGMACAATCATTTCAGGTCAGGAAAATCCCCTATTCTTAATGTTATTTGTGTTCCACCTGCTCCTAAAAATTCAGGCACAGGATTCCTGCAAGGGGAAGAAGTGAATTGTCCAYCACCAACTGATGGAGATCTCTAAGAACTTCTTGCAATTTGCCTCTGGTCCCACACTATTCCATGCTTGTATTGAAAATATGGATATGCCTGGAAAAAAAGAAGCTTCCTTWATTTTGGGAGACTCATCAGCACTGGAGGGGCTGCCCAGGGAGGTTTGGAGTGCCCATCCCTGGAGGTGTCCGAGGAATTYCTGGATGTGGCACTCAGTGCTCTGGGCTGGGGCCAAGGTGGGCATCRGGCACAGCTTGGACTCTGTGGCCTTGGAGAGCTTTTCCAACCCTAATGATCCTTGTTTACACGCTGGAATAATTAATTGAACCTTATGGTGTTTACCTTTGGAATTTTTCACTCAAAAATCTGCCAATTGCTAACGTTGGAAAAAATAAAATCCACTCTGGACTGGAGAGCAAAGGTGCAGAACTAAGTCAGCAATTAAGGAAATACTTAATTGTCATTTTTTAATGGGGATCCTGCACAGGTCATGTTCTCACACAGAGGGCAGGAAAAACTTCAGGAAAATTTGAAGAGGACAAAAAAACCAGGAGGTTTTTCCTCTTGCAYTTCTTCCCAGCTGCTTGGAATTGAAAGGCAATGGCATCATTTAATATCCAAATGGATTTATTTTTCCTGCTTTTGTCCAGACCTTTRGAAACTCCTCATGGTTTGGTTACTCCAATACTCTGGAGACACTCCATGTGCAAACCTCACAGTCTTTCCAGATGATTTTGCAAAATATTTTCAGCAAAAATCCCAAGCCTCACCATCCAAACAACCTCAAAAATCCCCGCCCAATCCAGGCAGGTGTGGATTTCTCCTGTGTGAGAGCCCAAGTGGCTGCTTCAAATGTTCCATTYGGCTTTCTTGGCAGGGAATTATTGCAATCTTGGGAACTTTCACCTTGAAGGTATTTCATAATTGGAGGAGAAAAATTGATCTTGGTGTTGACCTGGTTTCAAAGAGCAAATTTTCAGAGCGATTGACAGATATTTATATAAGTATCYATATATTTATGTACAYATATATCTGTATATACACACGAATCTAACTCTAATGCTGCTGGGGGGTTAGAGAATCATGGAATTATTTAGGTTGGAAAAGCTCTCTAAGATCAAATCCAGCCATTCCCCAGCACTGCCAAGGCCACCACGCACCCATGTCCCYAGGTGCCACATCTGAGCAACACCTGGGTGTTTCTCCACCGACCTCCTGCACAACCAAATCTAAAACCTTGGGAAAAAAATGTGGTTTGTTACAAGCAAATTCAAAATCCAAAGAATCTTGTGGGGTTTGGAAGAAAAATGCTGATGGCAATCCCCAGCTTTGCAGCAACATGAATTTCTTYGTGTGTCAGGTTGCTTGGCAGCCTGGGTGGCACCTGTAGGGTGTCATTTGGGAAAAAGGACAGGAAAAGGGGCTGTTATCTGTTAGGAGTTGGAGAAGAGTGAATTTGGTTGCTCTTAGTGTGAATTTCAATGGCGTTTGWTGGCTCTGAAGCAGAGTGGGCACAGCTGGATGGAAACAGGGAGAGGAAGAACCCCAGAATCCCAGACTGGTTTGGGTTGGAGGGACCTTAAAGCTCATCCCATTCCACCCCCGTCCTACAGGGACACCTTCCACTATCCCAGGCTGCTCCAAGCCCCATCCAGCTTGGCCTTGGATGCTGCCAGGGATCCAGGGGCAGCCACAGCTTCTCTGGGAAATCCATTCCAATCCCTCCCCACCCTCCCAGCCAGGAATTCCTTCCCAATATCCCATCCAAACCATCCCTTTTGTAGTTTAAACCCGTTCCCTGTTTTYGCAGCTCCATGGGAAGGGTGAGGGTAGAGCATTCCTTAGCACTGTGCATTCCAGGTTGTTTCATCCCGGCCGTGTCCCGGCGCTCCGGGCAGGGCTCTCGGAGAGCTCCACTTTGCGTTGGTACAAATCCCAACAGCCACAGCCTGGAGCTTTCACCTCCATAAGATTCCATTCCCTTCCTTGGGCCTGTTCCTTTCGGCAGCTCCGTGTTGTTGCGCTGTTAATTCCCSCAAAACTCCATTTTCCCCCAGGGATTGCATTCTCCTTTTATTCACCCGAGCTGATTTAGGACCGATAAAACCTTCATCATGTCCCGTGAACCGGGATTGGGATTTCGTTGGCGCTCAGACCCGGCTGGAAATTTGCTTCCCCACGTTTTTCATCCAGACGATTCTTTGGTCGCGGCGCCGTAAGAGGCGCCCTGAGCCGTCCGAGCAGTCGCATTTCACCGCGACGCAGCAAATTAAAAAGGGGTTTCCGGGCATCCACAGGGCGCAAACGAGGCCCACGCTGGGGCTGCTCGATATTTTCATTTTAGATTATGCRCGCTCGAGGGTGAGGTGGGTGTGGGCTCAGGAGTTACAGTTTCCCCCGCTCAGCTGCAGGCTGGGAGAAGCCAGCTCCGCTGGAATGCCGGAGCAGAGGTTTTTTTCTGGAATGAGCCGCGCAAAAACAAAGCCGGGCGAGGAGCTGGAGGTTTTTGAGGGCGGAGTTAGTTTTGTGATTATGAAATTTTGAGGAAAAACGAGAAGGTTATTAATGAGGGTTTTGGGAATGCTGCGTGCTGGGAGCAGGGAATAGGGAGGGGAAGGTTGGGGGCAATGGGGTGGTGATTAGGGAATGTGTGGGTGGGGTCCTGGGCGTTTGGATGCCTGGCACTGGGGGCATCCAGAAAGGCTATGTGGAGTGAGACTTACAGTGGGCATGAAGAAACATTTCACCCCATCCCATCCCATCCCATCCCATCCCATCCCATCCCATCCCATCCCATCCCATCCCATCCCATCCCATCCCATCCCCTCCCATCATAGAATCCCAGACTGGTTTGGGTTGGAAGAGACCTCAAAGCCCATCCCATTCCACCCCCTGCCATGGGCAGGGACACCTTCCACTATCCCAGGTTGCTCCAAGCCCCGTCCAACCTAGCCTTGGACACTGCCAGGGATCCAGGGGCAGCCACAGCTTCTCTGGGCACCCTGTGCCAGGGCCTCACCTCCCTCACTGTAAAAACCTCTTCCTTGTATCTGACACAAATCCCTCCTTTTTCTATAAAAGGTCCTCTTCCCTTGCTCCGGTTTCCCCCCACCCCTCTCCATGGTCCTGCAGGATTTCATTCCTTTCCCAAGGCACCACTTCCCCGATTCCCGAGGTGCTGAGAGCCTTCTCRCCCTGCACCACCACTTTCCACAGGCTGCTCTGGATCCAAAGCAAACCCGCCACGCTTGGAAACACAAATCCTAAAGATTGAGACTCCGGAAAGAAAACGGAAAGTCCCAAGAGTTCCAGGAGGGTTTTTAGATCCCACGACTTCAAGCCAATTCCAGGAACACTGGCAGCCTTTTGACTTCATTTCATCCACTTAGCTGTGGTTTTATGTCTGATTTATTTCTGAAGGGCTACATGGTGCTTTTGGTTTCTTCCCTTGAACCTGGAGCTTTATGTTTTTATGGATTTTAAAGGAAATTTACAGCAGCACAAAGCCATTGCTTTTTGAAGCAGGGGATTCAGGGAGAAGTGAGCATAAAAGTGTGGTTTGTGCTGCAAATCTGCATCCTCCTCGAAAACGCAAGCCCATTTGAGGTTTTGAAGCGCTACAGAAGACAAAATGTTCCAAACCTGCAGCAGGACGTGAAAGCCACTGTCAAGATTTACAAACCCAAAATAGGAATTGCACCATAAARGACAAAAGGATTCCTTAACGAGGGCTCCTGGCTCCTCCTGGCTCCCTGGGCTATGCCAACCTCCAGCTGCGCCAGGAGCTGCCACTGCTGCACCCCCATCCTGCAGCTTCCAGCTGAGCTCTCCCTTCCTAAGGCAACTTCCTCCAGTTATTGAGCAATTACTGGGGCTTGGTGGGGCCCAGGTGTGTGTGGGGTCACTGCTTCCATCCCTCTCCCAGAAAATCCTCTCCTTTCCAAACAATGGCAGTGCCTCTGCTGCCTGTTGGACACCCCAAAATATTGGGGTAAAAAAGTCTTGTGGGGTTTCAAACTGAGAGTGCAGAGGGTTAATATTTATCCAAGCAGTTGGCTGCTGGAACTTTTGCCATTTTCCAGCCTTTCCTGTGCTCCTGATCCTTCTTCTGGGTTGGGAACCACAAATCCAGCTGTGCAGGCACCAGAGGGGCTCAGAGAAATCAGCATTTCCTTGGCTAAGGCTCTTCCAGCTGCAAAGATGGAAAACRGTGAAGGCCCCAAACGCCAGAGGTTCAGGTTGGATGGGGCTTGGAGCAGCCTGGGATAGTGGAAGGTGTCCCTCTGCCTTTGGAAAAATCTCCTACACTTTCTAAGGGATGATGTTTTCTGGGATATTTCCTGGTGATTTGCTTTCAAGGTGAGGAATTCAGCCTCAGCCAGATAAACAGGGATGGATTAARGCACCCACGGGATCCTTCCTGGGCAGCTGGCACCTGAAGCACATCCCTGTGATCCGGAGGAGCCTCTCCCAGCTGAAATCTCCCGTGGGTGCTCCAGCTGGAGTGGAAATGGGAGTTGAAAAGGGAGATTTTTGCGGGAGAAAGGAGCGTGAGTTGTGTCAGCTGGGAATTGCGGGGGCCAACACCCAGGAGGGCGAATCCCTTCCCGTTCCTATAAATGCTGTAGGAACAGCCTGGCTTTTCTGAGCACCCCCCATCCCCCTGTGCTGATGGGGCAGGTGGAGAGGTTTTCCGTGCAGCACATTCCGAATTCATGTCCATCAGGGATTCCGGTGCAGGAGGAGCTGCTCATCCTGGTGAGTCTGAGCTGGCCAGGAGCTGAATGCTCTTATTCGTGTGGATGAAAAAAAATTGCTATTTATGCTTCAGAATTGTGCACCCTCTCAGCTGAGGGAGGAGGGTGGACTGTAAATGCTCGGAATGATTTGATATTATCCCTCTGGAATAGCTCATAAAAATGAGCTTTTTTTCTAAAAATGCCCTGGGTACCTGAATCCTTTTATTAAATCCATCTGGCAAAATGGCCAAAGATCTCGTGCTAAACAAGGCAAACAGAATTCAAACCCCTTGTTAACAATGAGAGTAGGAACTCTCTGTTCCTCCTTCCTTCTGCTCCCAGGAGCTCAGGGAGATGYTTCTGGAGGAGTCCTGGTGAGCCCAGAGTGCTGGGAGACAGGATGGGGAGAGTGTGTTTACCTGGACACACCTGGGAGCATGGATCCATGGAAAGGGACCTCAGCCATGGGCTGGGGGTAAATCCACGTGCAGAGCAACTGGAGGAGTTTAACCTGAAGGTGATGGAAAGGATGGAATGTGGGGGAAGCATCCAGAGAAACCAGAGTGAGGAATTGTGGAGGAGTGAAATCCCCTTGCCATGTGGAGCTCCCCTGTGTTWTGGAGAGGGAATAGGGCAGGATTGTGGTGTGGGAGACTGGGGGAATGCCTGTGTGCAGGCAGATCCCTGTGGATCAGGGATGAGGAGGAATTGGGGTGCTTTCCCAGGCAATTCCCTGTGGAAAGGGACAGCCAAGGATGAGTTGTTTGAGTCTGTGGGTCTTGTGTTTGTGTAAATCATTCYCTGGCCTTAATTCCTGAGGTGCCAGGAAGTTAAAGCTGATAGCTCACCGGCCTGCTGCATTTATTTGAATTAAACCCAGGAATTTAGCTCTATTTTGCTGAGGCAACTGCATTTTCCTGGTCACTTTCAGAGGACAGCCACAGGAACGGGAATGATCTGTCCCCGTTTCCTCGGAAAACGCGGCTCATAGGACTGCACATCAAACCTCCCCAGCTCCGCGGCAGAACAACAAACAATTTGTTTGCAGAGCAGGGCTTCGAGCTGATTGTTGTAATTGAGGATGCAGCAGAAAGGCACCGAGCTTTTGCCAATTTACCCGGCGCCTGCAATTTTCTCCCGGGAGCTGATTGCCAGCGAGAGCCGCGGCACCTTCATTAGCTCCCCCTGAACCTTCTGTGGGAGTGGGAAAGCAATCCCTGGGGGAGCTGGGAGCGGGGCAGGAGGGAGGTTTGTTTGCGTGTCAGAGTATCTCAGGCAGGGACCCAGCAGCGAGCACGGGAATTGCTTTTTTCCCGCTCCTGTTGCTGAACTCGGACCGAATGCAGAGCTCCCAAATGCACCTGCAGGTCCTAAATCAGCACTGCCTCTGGAACAGCACACAGGGAATGCGCTGCGCTCCTCTGCCGTGGCTGTGCAGGAGGAACATGGAAATGCCTGCCTCTGGGAAGGGGTTCGGGAATGCCTGGGTGTGGCACTCGGGGCTCTGGGATGGGGACAAGGTGGGCATCGGGCACAGCTTGGGCTCCATGGCCTGGGAGGGCTTTTCCAGCCTAGAGGATCCTGTGATTCCACTCCAGGCACTCCGGGGGGAGGGCCCAGCCCCTCTGCAGTGCTCTGGAGTGTTGCACTCATCGAGGCTGCTGAATAATTTAGGCAGAATTATTTCACGCTGTGCTTCGTTATCTCGCCTTGATTCCTCCTCTCCCTGCTTGGTTTCTGCCCATGGACCACACAATTCTTTGTGGGGCCTGGGAGGTTCAGAGAAAGCCCCCAGGCTGCTCCAGGTGTGGGGCCATCCCCAGTTCCCTGCTGATCCCTGCCTCTGGAAGGTGTCGGGATCCATAAAACGCAGGGGATGGGTGCCCAGCCCTCGCTGGCTCTTCCCAAGTGTGGTTTTTATTGCAGGAACTTTCTGTGCTGCCAAAGAAACAGCTCCTGCCTCACTCGGGGTGCCCTCGGTGCCCACCCGCCCCGTCTCTCCCCCATCCTTGTGTTCCCCCGGGTGCAGGGTCGGCGTTGGATGCGGGATCCGTGTGGATGCGGGATCCGTGTGGACACAGGATCGCTGTGGATGCTGGAATTGTTCACAAAGCGCCGTTTTCAGGGCAGCCTGAGCCTGCTGCAGGGGTGAGGAGCCGGGAGAGAGGCTCATTCCCTGTCTGGAGCTCCGTGCCAGCACTCCCACTCCTGGTGCAGCAGTGAGCTCAGCCTTTCCTTCTGCTCCTGCCTGGCAGCCATCTGCTCCTGCTGCTGTGCACTGAGCGGCATTCCCTGCTCCACAAACCTCGGGAGAGCCGCTGGAGAGCGGGAGAGGGCTCTGCTGCTGCTGCCCAAGGCACGGCTGCTGCACCTCGGTGCCTGGGGATGCTCCACCGGAGCTTCCCGAGGGACACGGCGCGGTGGTGGCCCTGGCAGTGCTGGATAATGGTGGGACTCCACGGTCTGGGGTGGCTTTTCCACCCAAAAGGATTCCCAGGTTCCCGTGGTGGAGCGGGAGCTCTGTCAGAGTGTGACCCTGGAGCCCCAGAGCAGAGGGGAGAAGGATCCACCCCACAACCACGCTCCTGGGGTGCCCCACTCCTGCCCCAGCCCCCTCTGCCTTCTCCAGGGGGCACAGCTCCGGGGTGCTGCTCCTCCTGCTTCCCTCGGGATCGGGTGGGCTCCAGGGGATGGACCACGGGTGGGTGCRGGGCACTGGTGTGGGGAAACGGCTGCTGGAGGAGCTGAGCAGGGGTGGGACACAGGGAATTGCTGCAGGGGCTGGGAAAAAGATGCTCCTGGGCCCTGGGACTGTAAACACAGAGACTTGTGGTGCTTGAACAGAGCCTTCCACAGAGGTGTTCCACTGATGTGTCAGGGAAACCTCTGTTTAAAATCACAAAATCATGGAATGGTTTGCGTTGGAAAGGACCTTAAAGCCCATCCAATCCCACCCCTGCCATGGGCAGGGACACCTCCCACTATCCCAGGCTGCTCCAAGCCCCGTCCAGCCTGGCCTTGGACACTGCCAGGGATCCAGGGGCAGCCACAGCTTCTCTGGGCAMCCTGTGCCAGGGCCTCCCCACCCTCCTAGGGAAGGATTTCTTCCCAATTTCTGATCAAAATCTCCCCTCCTTTGCTGTGTTCTTTGGGCAGGACTCGAAGCTGTCCCTGGCATCCTCCTGCTCCTTTAACTGCTCACACCTGAATCCCTCTCTTTTCCCTGCTCCTGMTCTCGCCCCAGTGTCATTTTGCGGTTGGAAGGCCTCTCTGTGTCTGCTAAATGGTTTCACAGGGTTTCTGCAGCACTAGCATGGGTGACCGAACCACGGAGGAGACCCTGCCTGCCGGGCCCTGGGGGGAATCGCCTCCTCCAGGATGCAATCCTTGCTGGGAAAGTCTGCATTTACTGCTGCTGGTCGAGGGATGAGCTGGCTGTGGGGTGAACCCAGAACTCCTGGAACCACAGGGAGGTGACACAAAACCCTCTGGAAGCAGCAGGTGAAGCAAAACCTCCTGGAACCACAGGGAGGTGACACAAAACCCTCTGGAAGCAAGAGGTCTCGGGATGTGCCGGGATCAGCGTCCCACTGCAGGGAAGGGATCCCAGCTCCATGGGGTGAGCTGGATTGCCCAGGGCAGGAATCCCAGTGACATTTGTGGACAGAGGGGAGTGCTGCAGTGGTCCGGCTGGTTTGCTCAGGACAGTGAGGGCCCTGCCGAGCGCAGCAGGGCAAACAGCAGCTCCCAGCCCCAGGGAACAAATCCTTCCAGGGATCTCAGCCCCGGGCAGGAGCAGGGAGCTGCTGGCAAGCCTGGAGAAAACTTTTGAAAGGGAAGAAAACCACTTCCCTGAGCAATCACAGCGAGGATTCAGAAAGCAGGGAAGTGCAATCTGCTGCTCCAAAGTCCTTTGTGCCGGCAGTGGGGCAGGCAGAGATAACCCTGCCCTGGCTGCCGCCTCAGCACTCCCAGGGACGCCTTTCCACAGGGACAAAGAGCTGCTCAGCACTCCCAGGGATGCCTTTCCGCAGGGACAAAGGGCTGCTCAGCACTTCTGCAGGAGTATCAGGCGCAGGCAGCCTGTTCAGTACGGTGGGAATGCCTTTGAATCCATTCTGGACTTGAACAAATGCTTCTGGTTTCTGCTGCAAGAGGCTCGAGCTCCTTAAAAATGAACTGCTCTTACATAACAGATTTTATTAACAGCTCATCCAAGGGTTTGGCGAGCACTGAACGGCCTGTCACTGCGTTGTCACCATGGGTTGATGTGCTAAGGGCTCAGGGATGGCTCTCACTGTTTGCAGAGGTGCATTTTTTGTCAGCCTTGCCCTGGATTTTGGGGTGTTTGTCACCTGCACGCTCAGGGCAGAGCTTCCTCCTCTGCGTCTGCTGGGAGTGGCTGGGTCAGGAGGTTGGGGCCATTCCTGTGGCATCTGGCTCGTTGGGGAGGACACAGCTCCTGAGAGACTTCAGAAAGTCTTATTTACAAATTTATTCATCTTAGATGGTCTGGAATCCTGGAATGGTTTGGGTTGGAAGGGACATTAAAGCCCATCCACTGCCACCCCTGCCATGGGCAGGGACACCTTCCACTATCCCAGGCTGCTCCAAGCCCCATCCAGCCTGGCCTTGGACACTGCCAGGGATSCAGGGGCAGCCCCAGCTTCTCTGGGCACCCTGTGCCAGGGCCTCCCCWCCCTCCCAGCCAGGAATTCCTTCCCGATATCTTATAAATCTTGAAGTTCTCATTAAAGACTTACAGCTTTGTTTAAGTATCTGGAGGCAGGTGATGGCCTGGGGAGGTGCCRTGTTTGCTGGGAAGGGGACAGGGGATGGGCTCAGCCGTTCGTGGCTGCCGCTGCTGCTTTTGGGATCAAATGTGTTCCTGACACTCGTGGGGACTGGACTCAGCTCCGCAGGACGTGTGGCTTGTGCAGGTGCTGGGACGTTGGAGATTTCTTTCCTGGATTATTAGATCTATCCCTTCCCTCTCCCCCTCCACGCTCCCGAGCACTTTGCTGCCTGCCTGGGCTATAACTCACTGTACTGGAGAGTGTGCTCAATTATTAGATAATAAATATCCCTCTCCCTCCTTCTCAGGGAGATGCAGCCCCGGCAGATGGAGTCTCCCTGTGGAGCTGCTGGAGCCAGACCCTGCCCAGCTTCCCCAGAGCCTCCCTGAGGAGCCACCTTCCCCCAGGCTTCACTTTTTAACAGCAGAAAGAACAAAAGTGCTGAAAGCTCGCTGGAGAAAGCTATTTATAAATCTCTCTAACGTTTCTGACCCCAAATTCCCGGGGGCGTGGAGGCGTCCCTGTCCCCTCCCTGCTGGGAATGCCCATTTTTCCTCATCATAGCCAAGTCCAGCTGCGGCCTGGCGTCAATAACTGCTGGAATGCTGGAGGGAAAAGGAAGCCGAGCGTCCCTGGCATTTGGAATAACGAGCCTTTCCTCATCCTGCCTCGTTTTCCGTGCGGTTCAGACGCTCCTGTCTGCGGGTGTGATGGATCCTGTCTGAGCCCTGCCGGTGCCGGCTGCTCTGTGCTGCTCTGACAGGACCTTGGAGCTGTTCCTGCCTCCRAACAAAACAGGAGCACGTTTGAATGCCCCCTCCATGCTCCGTGCAGCAGTTATTAGTCCAACCCGGCTGTTTTTCGGCACTGCTCGCTGCTGCCCTGTGACTATTTGTGTTTAACTAATAGCCTTTCTTTTCCCCCCAAAATTCTCCTGATTTTTGGAGGCTTCCACAAAACCCAAGGCGGCAGCAAAGGCACGGCCTCGTTAGGCTGATGCATGGGAACAGCCACGCTAATGAGGTGTCACAGGGAGAGGGAGGCTTTATTCTGTTCCTCCCCGGGGCTGCSGCTCGAAATCAGACCGATTGCCAGTGGCAGGGGGTGCTTTGGGGAGGGAGGAGACAGGGAAGGGACCAGGGGGGTGTGGGGCTCCAGGGAAGCYGCTTCCCGCAGGAGCAGGGCTTTTCCCTTGGCTGTTCCCAGGGTTTGACCCCAGCAGTCAACCAACCCCCCCAGCCTCTCACCCGCTCCCCCAGCKGGGTGRGGAGAGATTTRGGAGGGTGGAAGTGAGAAAATTCGTGGGCTGAGATGGACGGCTTGAGAGGAAAAGCAAATCAAGGCGTGAATTCCCTGCTTCCCACGGTGTTCGGCCATCCCCAGGACAGCCAGAGTCCAGCACACGACTTGGGAAGATCTAAATCCCAAACCCCATCACCCCAAATGTGCCCCCCTCCCTCTCCCCCAGCTCTCCGTGCTGAGCACCATGTCCTGTGCCCTGGGCCATCCCTCGGGACAGTCGGGATCAGCCGTCCCAGCCCTCCCCGGGGGGGTGGGTGAGGAGCAGAGCAGCCCCTGGCCCCGTGCAGGCGCTGCCCAGCAGGGACTGGCACATCCCTGGGGGMTCCACACCCCAAACACGGCCCCGGAGCAGCTCCTGGGGAGGAACAACCCCACCTTCTGCTCTGCATCCCACTGAATTTCCCAGGTAGCTCTTCCCACCTCGTAATTAACTGCAGGTCCATAATTTCTGTGCGTGGGTAGAGGAGCTGCTCAGCTCAGCGAGCACTAAAAATAGAGCTCAGTTACAGCCCGAGCCAGCTCCTGAGCTCGGTTACATTAAATGTTTAATTAACAAATTTTCCCTGCTTTACTTATGGCTGTTTATTCATCTATTGCTGCGTTTTGTGAATGATCCTGAGCAGCCTGTGCTTGTTTTGTCATGTTTGTCATAAACCTTAAATTAGATTTTTTGTCGAGCAGGCGACATCAATGACTTTTTTTTTTTTTTTCCCTAATGGGCTCTGGGAAAGGTTTTTCTTTCTTTCTCATTATAATGGAGCCATCCATTTCTTTTGAGGCAGTGCCTGTATAAATCTAAAAACTCTCCGAGTGCCTCGCTGCAGCTTTAATAGGCAGCTGGAATTTTTTGTTTGGGAAATGCAAGAGATGTGGAATTGTGGTTGCAGCGGGTGAGGGCGAGCAGTGCCACGAGCCCCTCGCAGGGGTCTGGGGACACAAACCCCCCCAGCTGGGCTGGGGACGCCCCCTCCTTCTCTCCCCTGTCCTCTGCTTGTCCCACACCAGGACATGGCTTAAGTGAAAAATTCCTTTGCTGCTTTTGGGGGGTGGCTCTGGGTTGTGTTTGAAATGAGGAGCTGAGCAGAGAGAAAGCTGCAGTTTGGTCCTTTTGGGGTGAAATTTGTACATTTGTCTGTACCTGAGCCAGGGCCAGGTTGGATGGGATTGGAGCAGCCTGGGATAGGGGAAGGTGTCCCTGCCCATGGCAGGGGTGGCACTGGGTGGGCTTTGGGGTCCCTTCCAGCCCCCAAAATTATGCTTATAGTGGAGTCCCCATCCCTGGAGGTGTCCAAGGAATTCCTGGATGTGGTGCTCAGGGCTCTGGGCTGGGGACAAGGTGGGGATGGGCACAGCTTGGACKCAATGACCTTGGAGATCTTTTSCAGCCTTAAAGATTCTGGGATTCCGTGCAGTCTTTTCTGCTTTCCTGCCRTTGTTGACCCTTCCTGGGGCAGRTTTCCATCTGCAGGGAAGAGGCCCTTGGATCTCCCTGTGGGACAGGCMCAGAGCTGGGTTTTCCTGGTGAGGTTGGAGGGGCTGTTCTGCCTCTTCAGARCAGCTCCCACTTACCAGAGGTTTCCTTCCCGTAGCAGGGATTTCAGCTTGAACCTTTAATCACGTGGGTTTGGGACTATGCAAACAACATTTGGAGCTGCTGCCCATTCCTCATTCGGCAGATTCAGTTTAGCACATTTCTTTTTAATTTAATTAAATATTTTAATTTTATTTATTTTATTTTGTTATTTTATTTTAGTTTTTCATTTTCATTTAGTTTAATTTTAATTTTTAAAATTTTTTATTTATTTCATTTTATTTTAACTTATTTCTTTTCATTTTATATTTATTTTTAAGATTTATCTTACCTCATTTTACYTTACTTTATTCGATATGATATTATTTTATATCATCATATTTTTAGTTTTATTGTATCTTACCTTATTTTATTTATTTTATCTCATTTTGTATCAGCAGATCAATAGCTGGAAGAACAACCAGATGGCACCAGTGAAGGAGATGATTTGCCTTTGCAGCTGCCCCTCTTGTGCCAGAGAAATGCTGATGGAACTCTGCTTTCCATGGGGTTTGGACCCCAAATGGAGCCCAGCTTCAGTGGGGACTCACCTTAATGCAGAGCAATCGATATTTTGGCTTTTTTCCCCCCAATGTCTCATTCCTGGCTCCCTTCTGGGAGTGCTGGGACAGYAGGAGGGGAGGGGAGGGTGTGCCTCTGCCCGGGGAGAGTGGGCAGGGTCTGAGAGCTCAGAAGGAAGCACATGGAGCTGATTAAACACTGCACCGGGAGAGAAACCTGGCCCTGATTGAAATTTCTGCTGTAATTAAGTGATATAAATTACCAGGCTTGGAAATTTCCATCTTCAAAGCCTTTTGCAGACAAAGCCAAGTTTTTTCTCTTGGCATCCTCGTGATGGAGAAAGCTTTCTGTGGGGAACTGCGGAAGCACTGGGCTGGATCCAAGGGTCTCCCTGCCCTCCCTGTCCAGGGAATGACAGAGGTGGGAGCTGCAGGCACAGAGGGGATGGGGCTGGGGAGTTCTGGGGGCACAGACCCGATTAAAATTGATTTGCTGGGCGAGAAATCAGCTGAGGGCTGGGCAAAGTTACGTCCCAAAGGAATCCTATCCGTGCAGGGCTCCGTGTTTGGTGGCACTCAGGGAGTGCAGGTGTGGATGGAAAAGGTTTTATTGTTATTTCACATTCYAAATACACCTGGTTTTAAACTCTCCTGCTGTTACAGCATGTGACAGTACTGCAGTTGTGTTACAGATGCTTTTAGGGATAGGGTTGATCCCTACAAACTGAGAAATCCTTAATCCATCCTTGTACGAGGGGGGAGCTCTGCCCCTTCTCTCTGTACAGAATAAACTGATTCATTTTTCCCTGGACTTGTTCCATCTGCTTCCAATCCCTGTGGTGGAAATAGAAAATCTCCTTTATCCGCTTCCTGCTCGTGCAGCAGTTCCTGAAGGAAGTGGTGGACCAGGCTCAGGTGATAGGAGACCATTTTATGGATAACTGACTRTTCCTTGCTGCTGGAATTTGGGATTCTTTCTGCTGCCCCAGCTGCTCCAAGGGCCAGCAAATCCCTGGGATCAGGGGCCCACGGACACAGGGAGGTGACCGAGGACAGGTTCTCCAGCCCAGCATCCCTGGGGTGCTCCCCACACCAACCACGAGCTGCTGCCCCAGCCCTGAGCTGGATTTTCACCTGTTTTGTAGCACTAATTAGAGGTTTTAATGAGTTGTGTGATGATTAAAGGGTGCCTTTGGCCCCGGGGCTCCTGCTGGGGCTCTGCTGTCCCCGAGCTGCAGCCACGGCCTGGGGCACGTGAGACAAGAGCCGATCCCAGGGCTGGGAGGACAACGAACAGCTCCAAGCTCTCTGAGCCGGGAAGCTCTCCAGATGAAAGGCAGCGGGAGAAGGGATCGGCTCCTTATCCCAGCATTTCCCTGAGCAGCCCAATGTCCTTCCCACGGCAGCGGCACTGAACAGAGACTGCACTGTGTTCTTAGGAGAGGCCACCTTGTCCCTGTCCCTGCTCCAGAGCCGTGTCCAGCTGGCCGGACGGGGCTGTCCCACCCTGCTCTGGGTGCCCAGGGCCGGCAGTGTCCTGACGATGCCCCTCTGGAAAACCGTGACACACAAACTGCTCCCAGCCTTTCCCACCAGCCCAGAGAATCAAACTGAACTCGAAATTCCAGCCTGGACTGCTGTGCCCTGCCCTGTGAGGGCTGGCAGGCGCCACAGCTCCTGCAATTCCCAGTACATCCCTTCCCGGGCTCTGTGCCGATGCCGAGCGCCCTCGGAGCTGGTCAGCCAGGGAAGTTCATTTCCAGTGGTAACTCCTCTTCCCTGGGAGCGGAATGGGCTCTATCCATGGGCTTGCTTCAGTGAAAGGCTTTCCCATTTCCATTTGCAAYGCTCCCAGCCTGGCTCCTGGCGCTCCTTTGGGGTTTTGTACACGTGCATTCCACAGAAAACACAAGGATTCAGCACTTCCATCAGGAGTGAGGGCAAAGAGCCCTGGGGAGGCACAGCCTGGGCTCAGGAATGCTGCACTGGGGCTGAGCACTGGCAGCTGGCTCCTTCCACAGTAATTTAGGGATTTATTCCCTRTTTCCAGGAGGGTGGGTGGATAGGGTTGGTGCAGAACACATCAAACATGGCTAAAAGAGAGGGAATGAGAAGAGTGATTGCCCCTGGATCCCTGGCAGTGTCCAAGGCCAGGTTGGAYRGGGCTTGRAGCAGCCTGGGATAGTGGAAGATGTCCCCGCCCATGGATGGGCTTTRAGGTCCTTTCCCACCCAAACCATGCTGTGATTCCATGAAAAYGCCATCCCAGGCCCAGAGGTGGGAGGAGGACAGGTCAGAGCCAGACCAGCAGCTTTGGTGTTCCCCTCGTGTCCAGTAAATTTAACTCTGCCTRAACCACGCCCAAAGTGAGCTGCTCCCCTGGCTCAGGCTGCAAGAGTGGCTTGATGGGAGGAGGCAAGCAGGATCTGAGGGGATGGGATTACCTTGGAGAAATCCATGGACACCCGGGAGAAAGGGAAGGATTTATCCTGAAGGACAGGGCTGCCGTAAGGACAAATGGATTTAAAACGTCCGTGGATAAGTTCAGGCTGAAAAGCAGAAGGAAGTTTCTGACATTGATTAAAACAGAGAACAGCTCCCAACAAGAAGGGAGAAAATGATGCATTTATTGGAAGTTTAGCAGTTTACGAAAACAATCCCGGGATGTGATCCCRTGGGAATACGCTAAATATTCTGGATGGATCCTACGCCTTCACACGGGATTGACTGGGCAGGAACAGTCATGGGGAAATTCTAACCCACCCCAGTGACCCTGTGTGCTCCAGTTCAGCCAAACTCTCCCAAAGACAATATCGGAGTGAGCAATTATTGTCGGAAGGAGCTGGCAGAGCAGCAGGAATCCACTCTCCGCTCCTCAGTATTCCACCACTCCTTCCTGCGCTTGTTTCCCTGTGTTTGAACTTTATTCTTTGAATAATAAATAGACTTGGCTGCACATAAGCAGCGAAAATGTCGTATTAAAAGCAGACTGAATATTTAACTGAAGTTTAAACTTGTCATTCAATGAGCTGATAATAAATGCCATAAGCTATTCGGCTTTCAAATTAAATCCCTGAGCAAATGTTTTGAGAGAAGGGGCTGATTTATCCCTGTGTGCGACTTTATTTGCTGGGAAATTTCAATATCTAAGTCAGAGCCCTTCTGAAAAAAGCCCTAAATCAAGATTTTCCATTGACAACTTAATCTGGTAACACAGGCTGATGAAGATGGGCTGGTATCTGGAATATTGAGTTATTTCCCCGGCTCCTATTTTTCTTGCTTTGAAATTTGCTTTGCCAACTGCCTAAAAAGTCGTTTTTATTATGATGGGCTTTTATTTTCCCGTAATTTTGCAGGTTATTTACTGGGAATGAGAAAAGAATGGGGCTTCAAGAGATGTGATGGACACATGACGGATACCCCTCCTGTTCGATGTTTTTTCTGTCACAGGGAATAAATTCTGATTTCTAACGCAAGGAAAATTATCCAGGGAGGAACAAACCCCCAGAACCCCTCCCTGAGAGTCCCTTGGAGACATCAGGCCTGTTCTGTGTCCACATCTGCATGCAGTAAAAATATATAAATATGGTAAAATACTTGTGACTTTCTCAAACTTCAACTCCAGCCGTGCTGGGGGAGGCTCAGGCTGGACCCCAGGAGGAATTTCCCCATGGAAAGGGTGCTCAGGCACTGGAACTGCCCAGSGAGRTTTGGGGTKCCCATCCCTGGAGGTGTCCAAGGAATGCCTGGACGTGGCACTCAGGGCTCTGGTGGGGATGGGGCGCAGATCGGACTGGGTGATCCTGGAGGGCTTTTCCAGCCTCGGTGATCCCGGGATTCTTAGAGGATGGGACCAGAATCCACTGCAGGATACCACGAACATCAAGCAAGGATCAGTTTTTCCGTCAGAGCCAGGTTTCCCAAGGCTGGGTTCCCTCTCCTGCCCCCCTCCTTTGACGTGCTCGGCTCTCCCATCCCGGATCAAGGAGCGGATTTCCCCTCCCCAGCCCGGGATGCTGGAGCTGCGCTGATCCACCCCTCAGCGGCRCTCCCGGGATCAGCAGACCACAAAGGGAGGAGAAAGAAGAAACCCTAATAACATTCCTTTTCCACAGGTGGCTAAGCCTGGCCACGCTCCCTGTTCCCGGCTTATCCCATCGGATCCGGGGAAGCTCCGGAGCGAGGAGGCGACTCCACGTATGGAAGCACCGAAAGGGAGCTTAGAAAGAGAGGAGTTCTCCCTTCTATCCCTCTCAAATTCCCAAGCAGTGTGCCAAAGCAGCTCGTTGTGGAGCTGCCTGTGCTGCGCCAAGGCTGAGCACCACCCCGGGGTCCCTCTTCTTCCCAGTCTGTGTGCCACCGGATCAAAGAGACTCTCCATGGAAAAAACAAAAATAGAGTGTAAAAAAGACCACTTCAGGCTTGAAGCCTTGTTTTCTGTTCAGTGTGCTCTAGCAGCCAACGCTGCTGATTTTGTGCTGGCTCCGACAGCAAAAAAATACCTCAGCAGTGCTTTTTCCTCTCCTGGAGTTCTATTCCAGCTCCGGAGCTGCCCTGTGCTTCCCACATCCCATGGGATCACCCTTCCCAGCTGCAAAAGGCTCCCAGCAGCTCTCAGCTTGCCCTGGGAGCCCAGGACTGTTCCCATTTATTCCCAATGCTGTATTTTGGTGGGACAGGGTCTGGATGCWGCAGCTGGACCCTGGGAGCATCTGGGCTCAGGTGTCGCATTAAGGAAAGCTCCAGGGACAGCCCACGGCCAGTAGTCTTATGGTAACTGGAATTCATGGAATCATGGGATCATTTAGGATGGAAAAGCCCCCTGAGATCATCGAGTCCAACCATTCCCAGCACTGCCAAGGCCACCACTGTCCCCTGTCCCCAAGTGCCACATCCACAGGGATTTGAAATCCCTCCAGGGATAGGCACTCCACCACTGCCCTAGGCAGCCTGTTCCTATGTTTTACAACCCTTTCCATGAAGAAATATTCCCTAATATCCAACCTGAACCTCCCCTGGTTTTCATTTGTTTTCTCTCTTTTAATGTTGCTTCCACGTCCGAAGCACCGAGTTGGCCTTTGGGAGAGCCCGAGACGGGCCTTGTTCTCCTTCCACAGGGGAATTCAGAGCACCAGCTCCTCACCCTTCCCAAAATTCAGACTTTTGCCAGCTGTTTAATTCCTTCTGCCTCCAAGTGACCTGTGGGCCTTTGGAGTTTGCAGATTTGGAAGCTGGACCCGTGGCCACCCTGCTGGAAGGCTCCTTCTCCAGAGCTGTGGCCCTGGCACGTGCTACCTACTCCCATCCTGCTCCACACTTCCCACTCATTTATCTGAATGAGGAGAAAAAGCTGAGTCCTGATTATCCCAGCAAGGCACAAATCAAAGCAAGCAATGCACCAGCAAATGGAAAATTGATTTCAGATTTCCCTGCTGGGTTTCACCTCACTCTGTGAGAGACGGAGCCTGGGAGGGATTGATGCCCACGGAGCAGCAGAGTGGGACCTCTCGTGCTTCCAGGAAARCTCCCCAGCCCTTGGCAGGCTGGAATTATCCAGGAGGCAAAGGAGATGGGAAAGAAAATTCTGTGGCTTTGGTGCTTCAAGCAGCGATATTTGGAAAATGGGAAGCAGGACTGTTCCAACAGCTTGGAACGTGAGACAGGAGCTCTGATCCCAGAGGGCAGGAAGGGTCTGCCCAGCACGGAGGTGGCTGCAGGGTCATCCAGCCTCGGGGACATGGCAGGGCTGGGAATGGTTGGACTCAGTGACCGCAGAGASCTTTTCCATCCCAAATGATCCCATGATCCCTCATCAAGCACGAGCCTCCGTCTCCCCGTCGGAGAGCCCAGAAGTCCTCCCACGGCACGTCTGATGTGTGCTGGGGTCTGTTTTTCCAGGAACAGCCAATAAGCAATAAGAAACATCTCAAACCCTCTTCTTTTCCCCATGATAATTTGTGGTGTGAGCAGTAACCTGCTCCGTGAGCGGATCCCGGCGGGGAGGAGCCGTGTTTCCATTTCAATATGCACTCCCTCCAGGTGAGCTAAGAGAGGCTTTCTGTAGTGACCTAAATAAAACCTCCATTTCCCGTGCCAGTCGGGGGGCTGTTTCCAGGATTCACCCAGGTTCGCTGTGGGGGAATCAGCCCAGCCCCAAGCCCCGCACTCCACACGTCCCCGGGGCACTCCTGCACACGCAGGAGAGGCTTTCACTCTGGAAAACGGAGCAAACTGGAAGAGCAGTGATGATTTTACACGAATTTCCTGAGCGTTCCCCAGTTTCTCCCTGCCATCAGCTAATTGGAGCTGGGTGGTTGCCATGGAGATCCGGGAGCAGCACCGGAGCCTCACGGAGGGTGTGGGATTGATCCCATCTCCTGCTCCGGCCCTGCTCTGCACACACCCTGTGGGTGCACACGGGACCCGTGCACAGGGACTGGGCCATCCTGACCCCCTGATGTCCCAGAGGGCACATTCCCAGTGTCCTGCCTGTGTCCAGGTGGGAATTGCAGCATCCTCAGCACTGGGCTCCTCCGTGCTGCCTGCTGGAGGCAGGGAACTCCACGGCAGGAATGTGATCCCAACACCTCTGCCCTGCCTGGCACTGAGGGTCCTCCGGGAAACCACATCCTCCGAGGTTTGTGCTCCTGAGCAGCCCAGGCTTTCTCCATTCAGTGACCCTCATCCCAGTGGGCTCCCCCAAAGCTGTGCTCTGCCTGCTCTCCATCCATGGAAAAGCAGGAAAATGCACCTGTTGGCTTCCAGGAATTGAAGTCACAGCGGGGAAATGGGAACCTCTGGAGGTTGTGCCACCCCGTGCTGAGCTGGGCTGTTACTGGTGTGTGGGGGCCAGCTTTGGTACCAGGAAAGGCCCTGGATCACAGGAGAGCCAGCAGAGGGAAAAGGGGGTGGGAATATGTCTCGCGGGAAAGGAAGGAGGGTAAATATAGATGGGATATTGAGAAGGAATTCCAGGGTGGGGAGGCCCTGGCACAGGGTGCCCAGGGAAGCTGTGGCTGCCCCTGGATCCCTGGCAGTGTCCAAGGCCAGGCTGGATGGGGCTTGGAGCATCCTGGGATAGTGGAAGGTGTCCCTGCCCGTGGCAGCAGGTGGAATGGGATGGGCTCTAATGTCCTTCCCACCTAAACCATTCCAGGATTCTGTGATTCTCTGATTTTATGGAAGGCTGGTGAATTCAGGAGAGAGTTAAGGGATAATCTGATCCTTGCTCCACTTTCCTACAGGAGTGTGGGATCCCTGCCACTCCAGAGTGTTTCCATCTGGGAGACAAAYGCCTGACGAGCTCTGGTGAGTGAGGCTGGAACGAGACAGGTTCGGATCAGAGGCAGAAATCACTGCAGGGAATGAAGTCCTACATCTTTCAGGGGCTCTAATGGATTGGCCACCCCTGGGAATTAATGAAATCAAGATTGRAGCCTTTTGTTAAAAGCTCCATGAGAATGAATGGCAGCAAGTTTCCAGGTTTGTGTCATCCATGTTCCTCCAGGCACTGTAATTCCAGTGTTTTCACTGCATCACACCCTGAGTGTTCCTGGGAGACTCAGGGGGCACCTCAGGGTGGGATTGGGGTGAGGAGGGGACAGCTGGACGTGCCAGGGACTGCTCCAGCTCTGACCTGCGGGAGCACAGCGGGATGGGGGGCATGGAGGGGATGGAGAGGATGGAGGGGATGGAGAGGATGGAGGGCACGGAGGGGATGGAGAGGATGGGGGGCATGGAGGGGATGGAGAGGATGGAGGGCACGGAGGGGACCAGGACAGCGATGCTGGGCAGCGCTGGGAGGAGCAGAGGGGAGGAAGAGCCTGGGCAGTGAGGAGGGGTGAAGGTGGCACCGGTCCCTGGGACACCAGCCCTGGCACCAGGCGTTAATTCCCTGCAGTTACCAAAGCAGAATCCCGGTGTGTTCCCAACAGGCTCRTTCCTGGTTTGGTGTCATTCAGCTGGAGTTCAGCTGGGCTCCCTTTGCAGCAGCCCGGGAAAGGTCTGMTATCCATCTTGGAGAAGGGCTGACACAACACAGGACCTGCTGACTCGGCGCATTTYGCCTCCCTGGTTCCACCCAGCTCCCAGATAAATGACGGAGGCTCTTTGGAGTGCCTCTCATCCCTGCTAATTGCTGAGGCTCCCAGACAGCTCCGTGCCCGACTGGAGATAATCAGCACCAGAACCAAGCTCCCTGCACRGAGCTGAGTCATTTATCCAGTGAATCCCATCAATATCCCGAGCCCTGCGATCCCAGGGGTGCCTGGCTGCTCTCCCTGGAGCTGGGCCAGAGCACACATTCCCTGCTTTCCACGTCTGTACCACCAGAGCTCGGGAAGCAGAGAGCCTGAGGGGTCTGGTGCTGTCAGAGAGCCCCTGGAATGGCCCTGCTGAGCCTCCCAGGGCACTCCCTGGTCTGTGTGGGACTGGAGTCTCTCCAGAACACCTTGCCTGAGGATCTGCTGGATGAAAAGCTGGATGTGCCCTGGCCCTGTGCTCTGACAGCCCCAAACCCTCCATGCCTGGGCTGATCCCAGCGTGGGCAGCAGGAAAAGGGAGATTCTGCCCCTCTGCCCCCTCAGGTGAGACCCCACCTGCAGAGCTGCCCCAGCACTGGGGCCAACACAGGAAGGACCTGGAGCTGCTGGAGAGAGTCCAGAGGAGGCCATGGAGCTGCTCCAAGGGCTGGAGCCCCTCTGGAGCCAGGCTGGGAGAGCTGGGGGTGCTCACCTGGAGAAGAGAAGGCTCCAGGGAGACCTCAGAGGCCCTGCCAGTGCCTAAAGGGGCTCCAGGAGAGCTGGAGAGGGACTTGGGACAAGGCATGGAGGGACAGGACACAGGGCATGGCTTCCCACTGCCAGAGGGCAGGGCTAGATGGGATATTGGGAAGGAATTCCTGGCTGGGAGGGTGGGGAGGCCCTGGCACAGGGTGCCCAG
>JACAXG010000127.1:1748904-1811256 GCA_018881555.1 Amblyornis subalaris
CCTGTGGGGTCAGTGCTGGGGCTGGGCTCCCCTGTGGGGTCAGTGCTGGGGTTGGGGAGAGCCAGGAGTGCTGAGCCTGTTTGGGAACCTCTGGTAAAATCAGTCCTGGGCTGTCCCTGCCCCTCTGAGCCAACAGCCACAGCTCTGGGTGCCAGGTTTGGATTTCAGGGAGTGGGAAGGGAGCACCACCAGTGCTGGATTAAACCAGAGGCTCAAACACCGAGGAACTGTGGGAAAGAATAAAGAAAATGCTCTGGCAATGAATGGAGGAGGAAATTCCTGTGTCCTGCAGGGGCCTGGGAGGACTCAGAGTCTCCAGCAAGGAGAGGAGGCGTGGGAGACCAGAGGAACCTTGACTGGCTCAAAACAACCAGCTGGGAATGTTGGAAAATGTGGGATATGTAAAATTTCCTTAAGAAGGGTGTTCTTTAATGTTGGATCTTTGTACACTTTCCAACTTAATCCACCAGGAGGGAGATTTAATCCGTGGAACGGAGCAGCCAAGGAGCCCTGAGGGATGTCCAGGCACTGGAAATACAAATTACTGGGTGGAATTCCCTTTTTAAGGGTTAAGGTGGGACTTGTTTCAATGATCCCATCTCAGGGGGAGGTTAACAAAGCTTGGGAAGAAGGATGAGCCACCGGGAGTGGGAATGCAGGATTTAAGGGCCACGAGGATATTTGGCAGCACTCCCAGGATGAGAATGACACCAATACAGACAGCTCAGGCACTGGGCTGGAATCAGCTCCCGCTGGGAAAAGGGAAGTCCAGCAGGGGCATCTGCGGCACTGACCCAGGAAAACAGCGACCCAGGAGAAGAGAAAGACTGAGCAGGGACTGATTAGCACGAGAGGGGAGAGGATCATTAACCAACAGAAGTTACAATGCTGATCAATGGAGAACTGTGGGACTTGCAGCCAATGAACGCYGATTCCTTCGGGAGCTAAAATGTACCAATAGTAAAAATTGGTGCTTGGTTCGTGGGACACCACAGAGCACCCAGCTCTGAGAGCCGATCCACGTCCCTGGAGTGTGGAATTACTGGCTCGTTGCACTCTGGGCAATGAATCCCATTTTTGTGGACAACAAGCCCACGCTGATCTTAGGGGAAAGGTGATCCACCTTGTCTCTGCCTTTCTCTCTCTTTCTTCTCCTGACTTCTTCTTCTCAAAACATCATAAGCCAAACCACAACACCCCAGCAGTGCCTCGGTGTGCCTGGGTAAATTAAAGCTTGCCAAGTGCCTTGCTTTGGACGCTTCAAAATTTGCCAAGTACCTTATTCCACTTCCATATTCTGAAGTTTGCAAGCAAAAATTGGTATTGAACCCTCTGRGGATTTGGTTGTTTCTCCTGCCCAGGGTAAATCCAGCTGCCTTCCCTAAACCCCTGGGGCATTCCAGGGGGCGAGTGCAGGGGAATGGGATGAGGTTATTTATTATTTTGTTATTCTGTCCCGGGCATGTCCCCCAGGTCATGCTGGGGAAGGACTTTATCCCTCAAAGTTCATCCCTGGGAGTGTCCAAGGCCAGGCTGGGCGGGGCTTGGAGCATCCTGGGAAAGTGGAAGGTGTCCCATGGGAGGGGAATGGAACAAGATTCCAACCCAATCTAGGCTGTGCTCCTACAATAAAGAAATTCCCTTTTTGCCTCGATGGCTCCTCCTGTGAGACATGCCACGGGTGTTCAAAGACTTCCAGCTTCCTCCAGCCAGGAAAGCAGCATTTTCAAGGATCAGGCTGCGTGGATCTGACCTGGGAACAACGCCTGACCTCAGCGTGTAAACCCGGAATTCCCATTTCCAAGGAGATCCTGGCTCTGTGGCAGCGCAGTTCTCGCTCCCTGCGCAGGCACAGCAGCCCCACTCCCTCCTCCTCCCCTCGGCAGCCTCCGAGGCAGCTGGAAAAGCTGGAGATGGCTGAGAGCAGCCAGCCCTGCCCGGGGACAATGGCACGGGCGAGGCAGAGCCCCCCGGGAGCGCCGGGAATGCTGGTGCTGCCTGGCACGCGGGTTCCCGGGGACCGGGAAGCAGGTCTGGGCTTTGTTGATATGACACTATCAATCAATCWAATTAGAGCTTTTTGCATAATCACGGGACATTTGCATAAAGAGTGCAGCCAGCCCAGGAGGCAGCCGAGAAAAACAAGGGCTGAGTGGAAAACAGAAACTTTGGAATTAGAGCTGGGCTTGTTTTCTGACACTGCATCARTGAGGGAGGAGAAAAACACTTGTAGGAGTGCCTGGAGCTGAGCCTGAAAGAATAAAGGACATAAAGTACCTTTCAAGAATGAAAATGGAAGACRAGTCCTAAGCACTTAAAAGGCTTCTCAGTGCTCCCATGCAAGGATGCAGCTGAAATTTTCTGGGAACACACTGGAATATTGAAAACTGTGGATTTAACTAAGATTCGTAGCACGACGTTTCAAATCCRTGGAAGGAAATCGGGGAGGAGGATTCTCAGGTGGCAGCAGGGAGCCTGAGCTGGGGGTTCCTGCACTTTTTGTATTTTAAGGGTGTGGAACTGCCTGGAGCAGGGAACTGCCCGGCCCTGGCAGGGGAGGAGGAGCTGGGCTGTGCTGGGCTTGGGTTGGGTTGTGAGAGCCCAAGAGGCACCTCAGGAGCGAATTCCCTGGAAAATTACAGCATCCTCAGCTTTGGTCCATGGCCCTGCACCCCACAGGTGTCCCCAGCCCTGAGGGTGGATGTGCTCCAGGCTGTCACCTSCCCAGTCCCCTGGGTCCCCAGGGCAAGGGTGACAGGCTGGGAGAGCTGGGAATGTCCACCTGGAGAAGGGAAGGATCCAGGGAGAGCTCAGAGCCCCTGCCAGTGCCTAAAGGGGCTCCAGGAGAGCTGGGGAGGGACTTGGGACAAGGCATGGAGGGACAGGACACAGGGAATGGCTTCCCACWGCCAGAGGGCAGGGAKAGATGGGAKRYTGGGAAGRAATTTGGGATAGATGGGATGTATTTGGGAGCACACAGAGCCTGGCCACTCTCTCTGATCCCTCTGTCAGGAATTCTCTGCCTCGTGCAGACAGGAATTGCAGCAATGCAAATGCTGAAATTCCCAAAGCTGTGACCCCATTGCATCATCAGCTCGGCAGGATCCAGGTTTGGATCTCTGCATCCAGCTGAAGGCCAGCCCATTTCCAGGACTAAAGAGGAAAATAAAAATAACTTGGAACCTTCCAGCTAAGGGGAAAAAATGCATTATTCACTTCAGCCACCGAAATGTAGGGCACTCACTAAAGGCACACATCATTAAGGAAGGCAAATTAAAATTTTCTCTCAATAAAAGCCACAATTTCAGAGACTTGGTTTTATTCTAAAAAGCTGAGCTGCAAAAATGCCAGTGCCACCAGGCAGCTGTGACACACCGCTGGGAATTCAGGCTCTGGCTGTCCTTTGGACAAGGATGAAAGGACAGGAAAAGCCTTTCCCATGGGGATGCCCAGGCTGGTGATGTTCTCCCGGACATGGAACAGGGATAAAGCCCCTTGGAAAAAGCCTTTATCACCTGGGCCCCTTCACCAGCCCCACCTGGGCCCCTTCACCAGCCCCACCTGGGCCACCCCACCCTCAACCCCAGCCCATCAGGAGCTCTATTTAAACTCCACCCTAAATCCCAGCCCTGCTTGGGGATGATTTGGGGTCTCCTGGCTGAGTTTGTTGCTCTGGATTCTGGACCTGGCTAAGTTTGTTGCTCTGGATTCTGGACCTGGCTGTTGTCCCACCTTGGCAGAGGATGCTCAGTCTCCTGGGAATGTCTCCTGCTTGCTGTTCCCAGCCTGCCCTGCCTGGGATGCTCTGGATGCCCCAGGTTGGTGGGTTGGGAGTGAGAGCTGCTGGCCCAAGGAGGGGGAGGGATCCCTTGGGAGGATTTAAAGGAGATGTTGCCACCAGGAGCAGGGTTGGGAACAGGTTCATCCAAGCTTTCACTTGCTTCTGGGCTCTGGGGTGGGAAGGACACAGGAAAAATACAGGGAAATGACAGGAACACCAAGAGCTGCAGGGTGGAGCTTTTAAACTGCAAGGTTTAGGAAATGCCTGAAGAATGAGAAATCCTGATGAGTCCCTGTCTCCTGAGCGTATGGAATTGCTGGTGTTTAATTGGGAATTTCTCCATGAAGTTCCCTTGGCATGGTGCTCATGGCCTCTCCTCGGAGCTGCCCTTGACAAGGGAACCAGGGAGGGTGGCCAGGGTGGTTTTCCACTGGAAAATCCAACTATGACCCCTGGGTTAAAAATCTCCATGGAATGTCAGGGATCCTGAGGGGATAAGTGCCTCTTCCCAGGAATGAGGGTGAGCACACAGGCACTCCAGGACTGCACATCCCAAAGGGTTCACCTTTGGCTGCCCATCCCCTGGTGCTCAGGGAGAGGAGCTGAATTTTGGGACTGCAGAGAGCCCAGGCAGAAGTAGTAATAATTAATTAATAATTACACTGCATTTTACCTCATTACCTCCAGAGGAAGAGGGAGCAGGCCTGGCAGGAGGGGAAATATTCCCAATCAGTGGCACAGAGAATTCCCTGGCTCCTTCAAAGGTAAGCACCACTTCCACACAGAGCCACTGCAGTCTGTAACCTCTTGGAGCTCAGATATTTGCTTTCTTCTTTTTTTCCTTTAATTAAATAGCTAAGCTGAGAGGATTACATGGCTTGAAAAAACCCTGACCCATTGAGCTCGAGTATTAAGTCGTATTATTGAAAAAATCAAACAGCACTTGGAGCTGTGGAGTGTGGAAGGGGAAAGGGCAGTGGTGTGTGCGACACATTTGCGTGGCTTTGAAAAGAAGGAATTCTTTCTGCGGAGGGAATTCTTGGCTGTGAGGGTGGGGAGGCCCTGGCAGAGCCTGCCCAGAGAAGCTGTGGCTGCCCCATCCCTGGAAATAAATAAAACTTTCAGTGTAAAATCCCATATTCCCTTTATTTGTAGATGGAGAAAGTTTCAGGAAGGAATTTTCCTGACTTTTGAGGAAGGGAACAGCTTCCCTGAGGAGGGCTGGCAGCCCGAGCCCTGTGCTGGGGCTGAATTCCACTCCTCCTTCCCAAAGATCCCCTGGCAAAGTTCTGGCTGCCAAATCCAGAGGCTGCATTTCCCCTAAACCAGCTGTACCTTATTCCTCAGATCCCACCCAGCTGCTATTTGGCTTCCTCCTGGAGAAGAATGGTCATTCCAAGAGCTGACTGTAAGTGGTCACTCTGACCATTCCAAATTGAAGACACATTCCAGGATTGCTCCACAAGGAGTGAGACACTTGTGTCCTTTTGGTGCCACGGATTTGCGGGGATGAGTTTGTGTTTCATTGCCCTATGGACAAAGGCTGGTAAACAGGACAAAAATAAGGAAAACTACAGCTCCAGGGGATTGTGATGAGAGCAGAGGCAGCTCTTGCCCGGGGCGGTGACACCAGGGGTGGGAGGTGTCTGGAGCCTCTCCCCCTCAGTCCGGTGAACACCCCACTAATGSCACGTTTGGCTTTGAGGTTTCCGACTGGAGCAGGACGGACAACCCCAGTGCTGAAACAGATCCCCTCCAGCCCCCTCTGAGCTGGTGTTCCTCCCTTTCTCCCAGCCGTGGGAGCTGTGAGGGAGCTGCAGCCTTTGCTTTTCCCTCTCCCAGTTCAATGCAGGGGTCTGACCTCCTGTCTCCCTGCGGGGATTTCTGGTCCCACAATCTCTTGGCTTCCCCTGTGTCCCTGCAGCCCAGCTCGGCCACTGCTGGCTTTGATCAGATTTTCCATTTGACATCAACTCTGGCCTCTTTTTGCAGGAGGAGGCGATGCCTGAGGGTGTCCCCTCAGCTCCTGACTCCTCACTGGGAGGAGAGGGCACCCAACGTTTTCTTCCGTTGGGTTGGGACCCCGGATAATCTGATTTATCCCAATTCATCCTCACTGAGCCAACCCCTCCTGCTCTTGGAAACGCCTCCTAACTCCTGCTGGATTTGGTTTGGAGGCTGGGGAGCTGCCCCAGCTGCCGGGTGGGAGATTTGGTACAAGGAACACAAACCTGGAGCTCAAACGTTTGAGAAGGATCGAATGCTCCTCCTTCCTCGAGGGAAGAGATGGCACAAAGGTGGGTGAAGCATTGAAATAAAACCTCAGAGGAAGGAGCTGCTGCACCACCGGGAAAGCTTTGGGGGAAATTATCCATGGAAAGGTGTAATTTCCTGCCTGGAAGGGGAAATCTGGGAGAGTGGTCAGGGCTGGCTGCTGCAGGGAGATTTAGGGCCCCAGCCTGCTTAATTAACACTGCTCTGATAATTACTGCACATGGATTTTTCAATTCCGTGGTGTTCCCTGACAGACAGCAATAATCCAGAACTTTTGTCTCCATTAGGGGTGTTGGCCTTTCCGCTCGCTAAACCCCGGATCGCAGCACATCCCTTGGTTTTTAATCCGGGAACGATCCCCCCTCCCTGCTCAGCCTGTGCTCATGTCCACACCGAGGCTGTGGGGTTCAATTCCCTCTCCCTGGCAGCTGGGAAGCGAGGGCTGGACAGAGCCAGAGGAGGCGTTTTCCTTGAATTTATTGTGGCACTGAGTCAATCTCCATAGGAAGGGCTCGGATCAGAGGGGGTGTGGGTGCCTTCAGCTGAGAGATCCATAAATTCCAGGTCRGTACATGGGGTGTCTTTGGGGAAGCCCCACTTTTCCAGAGGTCTCCCTTCCTGCTTTTCAGACAGGATTTGAGGCAGGATTACTTTTGTTCTGATACTGAGGTTTTAATGAAAGCCTGGGTGCGCCAAAGGGCAAGGATGGAGCGACCACGGGACGTGCATCCAGAGAATGGGATAACTGCACTGAATTCCTGGCACTGCTGAATGAGTCAGGTTAGAGAAAAATGCAAATTTGATGGGAGAATGAATAGCCCTGCGTGCGCACTGAGCCTGGGCTACGGAACTGCAGCACYGAGTGGCTTCTTGAGGACTTTATTCCAACTTCAGGGCTTTATTCCAGCAACACGAGCGAGGGAAAAGCTGTTCAAGTCATTCCTGTTGTTCTGATGGATCTGGAGAGGGATYCCAGCAGGGCTGCAGGCTGGGGGATGTGTGTGTATCCCTAACCCCTCCTGCCCTGCAGGGCTCCCCTGGTGCTTTTGGGATACATTCTTACAGATTTTTATTACCAAAGATTATTCCTTTGTCCTCAAGGATCAGGAAAATGCTTAAAAATTGTGCCTGAGGGAAGAGCTGAAAGAAGTGGCAGGGAGCAGTGGGAGTTGTTATTCCAGGTGGGTAATTCCTGGATAAATGGGATCAATCAGGTTCTCTATCTCTGATTTAATGATGAGGTGAAGCAGGAGCTGCCCAGGGTTGGATTTGGGTGCTGGCTCCATGGGGGCACTTAGAGAACCATGGGATAATTYGGGCTGGAAGGGACCTTAAATATCCTCTAATTCCAGCCCCTGCCAYGGGCAGGGACACCTTCCACTATCCCAGGCTGCTCCAAGCCCYRTCCAGCCTGGCCTYRGACACTKCCAGGGATCCAGGGGCAGCCACAGCTCCTCTGGGCACCCTGTGCCAGGGYCTGYCCACCCTCYCAGCCTGGAATTCCTTCCCAAWATCCCATCTATCCCTGCCCTCCTTCAGCTTCAGGCMATTCCCCCTTTTCCTATCACCACRTTCCTACTTGGGAATAGTTTGGAGTGTGAAATTCTCAAGTCTTGCTCATGAATCCACTTAACTTTGTTAATTTTCAAATTTTAATTGGACTTCTGCCATTTTCTTTTCAAACTGTAAATTATGGAGGCTCCTGTCTCATCAAGGCAGGCAGGGATCATGAACCATGGAATATCCTGAGCTGGAAGGGATCCCAAGGATCATCCATTCCAACCTCTGGCCCTGCTCAGACACCCCAACAATCCCACCCTGTCCCTGAGGGTGTTGTCCAAATGCTCCTGGAGCTCTGGATGTGATTCCTTCCCTCATATCCCATTCCTGGGGGCTCTCCAGACCTTCCCTGCCTGTTCCATCCAGAATAAACCTCTTGTACRTGCTCTGCAGTTTCCATGTGCTCTGAGAGACTCCAGCTGCTGTCTGGGGTGGGAATTGCTCCCTGGAATTCAGGAGGCCGTGCTGGGTGCCAGGGAYGTCCAACACTGTGCCCTGATCATTAACACAGAGCAGGCAAATTCAAAATTTAAAGGTGACCTGCACGAATGGCTGGGACAAAAGGGCACGCAGGAAGGGATGAAATAGATGTAATTCGATTTTAATCCAGGAACCTGAAACGTTGTTCTGAATAGCCAAGGGAGTGACTCATTCCCGATGGATTCATCACAGCCATTTATGCTCCAAATACTCCCTTTTGCCACCACAGCTGCCTCAGGTTGTGTGAGGAATGTAAAGGCTCTAAATACCACTTTTTTTCTAAAAGCCATCGGTTTTGTTATTTCAAATAGAGCCTTAACTGTACTTAATATTTCTGTGCAGCTACCTGGGAAACTGTAAATTCTGCGCCTGATTACAGAGGYTGCTCGGAGTTGATAATAAAAGCTGATTATGTCTGAGTGCAGCAGCAGGGAACAGTGCTGGGATGGGCATTTCGGGAGCGTCGCGGGGCTGGGGCTGTGTTGCTGAACAAACACGACGAGAGCAGATCTGGCAGTTGCATCCCTGATTTCTGTCTGTCCTCTCGAATCAATAATTTTACTGACTGAGCTCAGCGAATTCGTGTCCCTTATTTTGCCGTTTYCAGAGCAATAAAGCCCCAGACAGTGATCGATGTGCTCAACTCCAAGGTGCCCCAAGCACCCCCTTCCTCCCCTCCTCTTCCTCCTCCCTGGAATGTGAGTGCTTGGAGGCAAAGAGCTCCTGGAATAGTGTGTCTTARATCAGGGAATCCTGGAATGGTTTGGGTGGGAAGGGACCTTAAATCCCATCCCATTCCACCCCTGCCATGGGCAGGGACACCTYCYACTATCCCAGGCTGCTCCAAGCCCCATCCAGCCTGGCCTGGGACACTGCCAGGGATCCAGGGGCAGCCACAGCTGCTCTGGGCACCCTGTGCCAGGGCCTCCCCACCCTCCCAGCCAGGAATTCCTTCCCRATATCCCATCTAAGGAGTAGGAAACCCAACACCGGCAGGAAATGGGAGGAAGGCAAGACCCAGCAGATGTTGAGCTGAACATCTGGACTTTGTGCTGGGTGGTGTGAGAAGGGAGCAGACACTGAAGGGGCAGGTGAGTAAATGGGATAGGAAATCTGATTCACAGATTATTTTAATGAAATAACTTCTTTCTGGTTTGGAAAATAGATTAAAGAGGTCTGTGAGTGAATCGTTTCAGATGCATTTTAAGGTAAAACTGAGGAGGATGGTGGCAGACGCAGCAAGGCTGAGGCAGGTTGGGCTCACAGGTTCAGATTTATCTGGAAAACTTCGGTAAAACTGACAAAGAAAACCCGTGACCATGGAAATGTGTGTGGTTTCCTCCCACCCAGCCCCTCCAGCCTGGTCCTAAATAACCTTTCTGCTCAGTTTCGCTGTGTGCAGGGGGAGCAGAGAGGATGTTCCAACGTGAGCGCAAACCACGGCGAGAGGCTGGGAGCTCACAAACCTCTCCACTCCCAGATCCGCAGTCGAGTGGGCTCTCTCCGAGTGCCCTCGCTCTGCCAGGTGGTGTTTTGCCATTTATGACTGCCTTTTTAAAATATATGCTCTGCAATTCAGATGTGCCTCTAATGGGCATGATATACAGTTGTGCTCGGGCCCGGATGGGAGCCATCTGTCAAAAACAAAAGCTAAATTCTCCGTAATAAAAGCCACCAAAAGATTGATATTTCACATTAAAGGGAGGGCTGAAAAAAAAGCAATTTTGTTTATGGGCAAACCTGTGTCTGGCACATTTTTCATGTCATATAAAGATGGAAATCTCACCTTATGGCTATAGATTGCTGCTATATTTCAGGCTGTACRGGGGGGGACAGCCGTGCGTGTGCTGCTGCGTTCAGAGAGATAATTCCCCACGTGGTGTTACAGCAATGAGTCCGTTTAAGCACATTCCTGCTGCTTCCCAAAGGTGCAGCACTTCCCCTGGCTGCCCTCAGCCGAGCTGCTCAGGCACATCCTCCGAGAAATGTGATTTGTGTGTGAAACTCGTCTGTTCCCTTCCGCTCCTTTCAAAGCTGGTCTGGGTCTCTCAGAGGAGCTGGGGCTGCCCCTGGATCCCTGGAAGTGCCCAAGGCCAGGTTGGCTGGGGCTTGGAACACTCTGGGATAGTGGAAGGTGTCCCTRYCYGTGGCAGGGGTGGCACTGGATGGGCTTTAAGGTCCCTTCCAACCCAAACCATTCTGGGATTCTGGGATCTGCTGTGTCTGACCTGCAGCTCTGGTTTCATTTGTTGGACTCTGGGGCTTCCTCTGAGACTCAGGGCTGTGGATGGCAGTGAATGGGACAGGGGAGGCTCAGGTTGGACACCAGGAGGAATTTCTCCATGGAAAGGGTGGTCAGGCACTAGCAGGGGCTGCCCAGGGAGGTTTGGAGTTCCCATCCCTGGTGGTGTCCAAGGAATTCCYGGCTGTGGCACTCAGTGCTCTGAGCTGGGGCCAAGGTGGGGATTGGGCACAGCTTGGACTGCATGGGCTGGGAGGGCTTTTCCAACCTCAGGGGCTCTGGAACTCCGTGCATACCTCAGCCTGAGCTGCTCTCTCTCCATTCCCAGAGCATTTCTCTCCCCTGTGTGGTGTTGCCTCTGCCAGTGCCGTTATTCCAAGGACACGTGTGAGGAAGCTGTTCCTGCAGAGGTGGCTCTGCTGCCTGGGACGTTGCTGTTCCCATGTCCAGGTGAGCAGGAGGAGCTGCAGTGTGGGGCCATTTTCGTACYGAGCAGCCACTTAGAACTCTCGCCCGATGCTCAGGTTTGATTTAACAGAAGATATTTTACCCCAGGGTCAGTATTCTGCCTGCAGCAGCCTCTKCCTGCCCCGGGGCTGCTCATCCCTCTTGGAGTGCTGTGGGAAGCGTGGGGCAGCATCACCGGGTGGATCCCGCTCCTCCTCCGGGACCCTTCCCCCGGGAGCACCCCGGGCCGGGGGAGGCATCGCTGGCCTAGTTCGGGCTGTCAGTCTCTTCCACGAGCAAAAGGAAATGCAGATTGCTTGGCTGTGCCTCTCCCAGGCTCGTGCTCCCTGTGTGATGCACACGGATTTGATCTGCCTGAGCTGATCACAGGGAATTCCCCCGGGAGGATAAAACCTGCCGGAGCAGGAGGAGACTGGGACTCACAGAGCAAATGTTCACAGTGGTAAATTGGAAGGAAAAAGCTTGGTTTGCAAGGAGGGTGGTTTTGAAATACTGATTTTTGGGATGTCTCTGGATGTGGGGAGGGCGGGGAGAAGGCTGCAGGCTGCTCCTGTGCTTCCCATGTCAATCCCTGTTCCCGGGAGCCTCGGGCTGCAGCCGCGTGTTCCGACACCTCCCACTATCCCAGGCTGCTCCGAGCCCTGTCCAGCCTGGCCTTGGGCACTGCCAGGGATCCAGGGGCAGCCGCAGCTTCTCTGGGCACCCTGTTGAAAAAATCATAGTTTGAGTTTTTTCGTGGTGTTGTTTTTTTATTTTTTCTTGGTTTTGGGTTTGTTTTTTTTAATCTCCACAGGCTGCTTTGGCAGGAGCTGGCCCCACAGTGTTCCCAGGGTGTCCCAGCACCCAGCTCCTTGTGTGCCTTTGTGTGTGTGTCCCTATTCACAGGATCCTACAACATCCTGAGCTGGAAGGACCCACGAGGATCATCCAACCCAACACCAAAACAAAACCAGAGGAACAGTCCAGGAACCAGGATCTTGTCTGGGGCTATGAGAAACCTGGGGCTGTTTCCCACAGCTGCCCTGTGCGTCCCTGAGGGAGAGGGTCTCGCTCTCTCCCTTCTCCATCCTTGCCTCCCATGAGCATCCCGGTCCTGAGGAACCCAGAGCGTGGTGTGGAAGTGGAGATCAGCATTCCCGAGAGGAATAATTGCTCATCTCTCACTTGGAGCTGTGTTTCTCCTGCCTTTCTGGCTCCTGTCAGACACCTCTGAGGTGGGACCACATTTTCTCTTGTGCTTGTGAAAATTTCTGGGAAGGTCTGCCAAGTATTCCTATTTTCCTCACCCAGGAAAACCTTGGTTTTCCACAATTTTTTTTTTTTTGTGAAAAAGCCCACATTTTACTGAAACTGCAAGCTCCAATTTCTGTCTTTCTAGCCCCAAATTGACACTTTTTCTGAATATCACTCTTGGAGGAATTTGCATTTTTAAGGTTTCATTCTAATTAAGGAGGAAAATGAACCTCAAGGTCTGTCAGGAACTGAGCCTCATCCCTCTCTGTGGGATCTCTTCAGGGTGTCCAGTGCAGCACCTGGAATGAGCCTGGTTACCAGCGTCCTTCCTGTGGAATTTTATYGTGGAATCCACAGGATCCGGCAGAAAGGTTCAGCATTTCAGCCACCAGGCTGGGAAGGGAATTCCGAATATAGTCAGAAAATACAAAGGGAAATGTTAGATTGTGCCTGAAACTTTGCCAACAGAATCAGCTTTTGTGGTTCACAAGGAATTCAGGGAAAATCGGGGAATTCAGCCAAAGAGTTTGTAACTTCCACAGGGTCACTGATTCACGTTGGGAGTTCTGTTGTTTGGATACCATGGGATAAACTGGGCATCACTCAGGGSCTGCTGGATGTGGATACAACCCCTCCCTGCCCAGCCCAGCCCCTGCTCCCTGAATCCATGTTTTAGGATATCCAAAGCACAGTGACCCCCTCAAAAGCTCATCCAGGAGGATGAGACCCCTTCAACCCCATCCCACCCTTAGGGAGCACCCACCTCCCCCCTTTCCTCCCCCAAATCCCCCTTTTCCAGTTGCACCCAGCTGGGTGTGACCTGCAGCCTGGATCCCTTCCCCAGCTTTGCTTCACCCCGAGCTGCTTTGAAACCCTTTCAGATGTGTCAGTTCCTCTGCTTGTGCTTGGTTTCCCTGCTCCTTGCCTCCTCTCCCGAATCCCTCAAAGCAGAAGGTTTCCCTTTCCCCGTGTCCCTCTCATCCGGCAGAGGCGTTTCTCTCGTCCGAGGAGTGCCCAGGGAGACTCTRCCTTGGAGAGGGACAGAGGTGCCCAGGACATGCACTCCTTGCAGGGCTTTAATCCTGGCTTATGTTGCCCATTGTGTTGTGTTTGTCCCATTTTTCTGCCTTAGATCTGGGAGCGCTGGAATTTTGGGGCTCCATCTGTGTTCCAGCCAAATTCTTTCTGGAAGGAGAGAAGAGTCTTTGATTGTGRCTGCAGTACCAGAGGAGGATTTCACCCCAGGGCAGCAGAAGGAAGTGGCTGCCGCATTCCCATTTCCTCCTCTGTGTGATCCTCCAGCCTGAAACAACCTGGAGCATCCTGGGATGGGAGGATCCAGCCAGGAAAGCAGAATCCCTGTGCCTCCTTCCTCCATGTCCTGCCGGCTGAAGGGAGCTGTTCTTCCTCACTGTGGGGTTGGTTTTCTCCCCCCTCTCAGCCCCTTCCCCACGAGGCAGGGCTTGGCACAGGTCCCAGCTGCTCCCTGGCGCTGGGCACAGCTGAAGGATGTTCCCTTTTCCCCCATTCTGGTCTTTGCCTTGTGCATGGATATGCTTTCCCTCCCTGTCCGTAGGTGAGCTCCAGGCAGGGATCCAAGCCCATAAAATGCTCCTGGAACCCGACTCAAATCCTTTTTCCACCTTCACATCTTCCCACCTCCAGGAGCTGCCAGAGACTCTTTTCTTCCTTGGCCAAGCGTGAAGATTCTCCAGGAATTCCCCGTGGCAGCCAAGCGGCTTCCACCATCTGCGGCGAGGAAGTGGGAAGTGAATTCCAAGTGCCACTGCAGCCTGTCCCGAGCTGTCCCCTCGGGGACAGACTCTCCATRTCCTCCTTGACTCATCTCTTCCACCCCACTCCCCGCGGCCAGCGGGGCGTCCCTGGCACATCCCTGCGATGCCTCTGCCAGCTCCTGGTGGCAGGGAGAGGTTTCCTTTTCCCGCACAGGGATAAGCCAATCCTTAAAGCCTCTCCAGACGCCTGGTTTGTGCAGTAATAGGATTAGCAGGGAACGCGCGAGGGAGGATGCTCGGGGAAGGAAACAATCGCGCTGTTTCAGGATATATGTGCATCCGCTCGCTTTGGGGTGTGCCTCTCCAGCCGGGGCAGGGAAGGATCCGAAGCACGCTGAGATAAGGGCTGCAGGAAGCCCTGATAAGGTGCCTTATCAAAGCTGASGCGTGGCTTGTCGCCTTCAGGGCTGTCACTGCTCCTTTCAGTCCCCTGTCCCTTTGATGGGCTCCGAACRGCTCTGGGAGGGGCCAGTCCCTCTCCCAGGCTTGAATTCCTCTCCCAGAAACCGTTTTGGCAGGATTTTCGCGGCGTGGGCATTCCAAGCTGTGCCAAGTGCTTCCCAATCCTGCACTGCAGCTGCCCCAGCCCCGCCGCTGCCTTTCCTAGAAACCAGCCGGGAGAGGCTGCGACAGCACTCAAGGAATTTGTCTTCTAGTGGTGGAAAACTCTCAGAACTCCCTCGTGGGTGGGTCAGGAGATGCTTCACCCGAAGCCCTCGCTGCTCTCTGAGCAAGGCAGGCAATTTCTGCCGGCTTTGGGAGAGACCACGATCTTATTTTCCCCCTGTGGAGTTTCAGATCCGTAAAAATCTGCAGCAAAATTCCCATCCAAGTCATGCCTCCTCTCAGGACAGCCCCGGCAGGAGCTGGCGGAGGGAGCTGGGCAAACACTCAAACCTTGGGGGCCTCCAGGCCTTTCCCTGCTCAGGGGKGTCATTAACATGCCAACACCTTGGAAGTGTGAGGGTTGGGAGGTGAACGCTGGATCAGTGGCTTCATATTCAGGAGAACGACACTGCTGCCTCGGTCCTCTGCAAAAACAAACCCCAAAAGGAGTGGAACCTGCAGATCCATTGCTGCTTTTTTTTTTGCATTTCAAAAGTGTTAATTGAACTGGTTTGGTTACATAAATTGGGAGGGTGAGGATGAGGATGGCTCTTGCAATTTATGTTCATTTAATATTGGTTTCTTTCCAGCCCAGAGGACCGAGGAGGTCACACTGCAGGATGGAGGAGCTGGTGACACATCCCAGCGTGTCTGGGAAGATCCGTGGATCGTTTTGCCTCAGCCCTGTCATTGCAGGAGTTGCAGGAGGCGAGTCAGGATTTACCCAAGGGAATCTCTCCCAGGTTTAATTCCTGCCAGGATCAAGGGCAGGGTGGTTTCAGCACCAGCTCCTTGGCTCAGACCGGACACTGCAATGGAGGGACAGGACACAGGGAATGGCTTCCCAGTGCCAGAGGGCAGGGATAGATGGGATATGGGGAAGGAATTCCTGGCTGGGAGGGTGGGCAGGCCCTGGCACAGGGTGCCCAGAGAAGCTGTGGCTGCCCCTGGATCCCTGGCAGTGCCCAAGGCCAGGTTGGATGGGGCTTGGGAGCAGCCTGGGATAGTGGGAGGTGTCCCTGCCCATGGCAGGGGTGGAATGGGATGGGATTTAAGGTCCCTTCCCACCCAAACCAYTCCATGATTTTCCAGTCTCGTGGTTTTGTTTTAGTACCACATTTTTGCTCCGCCTTCCCCGCACGTTGCTCATGTTGTCCTCAGGGCTGCTCCTCCCCACCAGGAGATTTCCATTTGTTGATCTCTTGCTCCTCTGCACCATTTTTCCATCCATCCCGAGGGTGGATGTTTGGAGCGGGAATACCATCCTGCTGCAGTGTCCAAGCACAGAGGAAACATGAATTCTTAATTTTATAGCCTGGAGCTGGGAGATTCCCACTGAATTAGGGATTTTTTTCCTTGCCTCCTGGTTGTTTGTGGATGGGAGTTGAACAGAGCTTTCCACCTGGGATCAGGAACCCAGAGACAGCTCTGGCAGCTCCAGGCCGTGGAATTCTCTGAATTCCTCTTTTGTTTCTTTTCCATAAACACACACTGGTCTCTCTGACACAGCAGCTGTGGGAATTCCTGGATCCAGGTTATTTTGGGTGAAGTAGTTGCTGTTTCCCTGAGCCAGTTTGGGAGGGCAGCTCTGTCCTTACCTCTGTGGACRAGCAGAAGCTGTTCTTAATTTCTATTAAATAAATACCTGCAACTGCATTGGAATATTTAATTCCATATTCCTGGATAACATAATCCACGATCTCTCTGGCTTTGCCAACTATTGGGAACGCCRAAGTTTCTCATCCACTGCCTCGCTCTGATATTTCAATCCACCCCGAGCCACCTCTGGCTGCTCCAGCCATGGGMTTTGCATGCAGCAGTGAACTCCACTCCCAAAACAAACGATCCAACTCGGGAAAAACTCCAGAAATGCATTTGTGAATGCG
Source organism: Amblyornis subalaris (assembly GCA_018881555.1). Classification (NCBI taxonomy): domain Eukaryota; kingdom Metazoa; phylum Chordata; class Aves; order Passeriformes; family Ptilonorhynchidae; genus Amblyornis; species Amblyornis subalaris. Next base: position 1,765,231 of record JACAXG010000127.1, read on the forward strand.
TGGGCACAGCTCCTCCTGTCACAGAGTTGATCAGTTTGTCCAATCCTTGCGGCAAGCACCACATCCCTTATCTGGGAGAGGGCAGAGCACACTTTTCACATGCTTATCTGCAGCGTAACAAGTGGGAAATTCCTGCCAAAACCCCTTTTCCCAGGATCCTGGATATTCTGGGAGAGGCAGGTCGGAGTCACTGCCTTGCTGGATATCGACTGGGATAGGTGTGATTATTATGGATTTACACGCCCCCGACCTGATGGTGGGACTGGAATGTTCGGGCCATGATGGGGTGGCTGTTTTCCATTTAAATATTCCCAGAGGGTTTCCTGGGGTCGTTGATAACCGCAACCCTYGGATGTGAAAATGTTTTCTTTTTCCTGGTGAGGGAGAAATGCAACTTTCCAATGAAAAGTGGGGTGGTTGGGGAAGGTCTGCCCAAGGAAGAGGAGCWGAACGTGGCGTTCTGAGGGATATTAAAGAAAAATTAAGGTGGGATTATCAGCTTCTCTATTTTTCCTCTGGAAAAAAACCTGGATATTTTCTGTGCTGCTCCAAGCCTGAAGCTTTCTGCTGAATTCCTTACAGTTRAGCAAATGATAACGGGGGAGATTATAAATGCAGACATGTGGGGAATGTGGAGGAGAGCCCTGTTTGCTCACTGAGGCGGAAAAAGTTCTTATTGGGGACTTAGATCTTCACTATGTAAATTTAATTTGATTTTCTATCGTGTTCTCCCACCAAATTGCTCCCAGTTTTTGTGTGGCACGGGGCGTGTTCAGAGAGCAAGACCGGGATAATCGTCTGAGAAAGGGTTTTGATTTGTGAATTAACCTGATATAAGAGCGCAGGACTGAGCTGTGCATCCACGGAAATCCTCCGTGTGTCACCTCTTCCCAGAGCACTTCCATAACTTAGGAGAGATGGGGATCTCTGGTTTCTCTCATGGAATCATTTATTCCAAGGTCATGGAGTCCAACCGATGCTCGATGTCACTTTTGCAGATTTAGGAGCCAGTTCTGGGGTTTCTGACTTGTTTTAGTCTCAAACTGAAGATTTGTGGTTAATCCTGGTTTGCAGTGGGAATGTTTTCCTGAGGGAGAGCTTCCCGAGGCACCATGGAGTGTTCCTTGCACTGGGCGGCACCTCCAGCTCTCCCTGGGAAAAATGCTCTGCTCCTTGTTGTTGCACCTCTGGAACGTTGGATGGATTGGGTTGATTGAACACCTGGAGGGTCAGAAAATGGGATCGTTTTGCAAAATCAGCCCCTGAGTCCGGATGGTGASGATGTCCTGCCCCTGTCAGCAGCGCTGACATCACTCTGTGGATTCCCCCCAGTTCCCAGACTCCTCAATCCCGAAGTGCTTCCCAGGCAGTGTTTGGGAATGTGTTTACATGCATTTGCTGTGGATTCTGTGAGTGCTCTTSTGGCTGGAAGCAACAACACCCCCCTCGGTCTGCTGGGCTGTGCTGTGGGAAAGGCCCTGCTTTGAGCACGTGAAGCTTTTCCTCAGGTTTCTGCAGGAATGATGTGGAAAAGGAGTTATTGGGCTGCCCTGCCTTGTTGGGAGGAGATAAAGGTGGAATGAAGGGAAAACTGCAGGGCAGATCCCTGTAGCTGCATTTTCCCCACACCCACTGCTCCATGACAGAGATCCTGGGAAGGGATTTTGTTCCTTGGGTGGATTTGGGATTCAGATCCAGGGGAAATTGCTGTAGGGCTCCCTCAGCATGGGTAGAGCAGGGTTTGGACCAGCTCCAACCACAGAACCCCAACTTGGCAGCAACTTCCCAGCTGTGGTGTCCAGCACAGGGAACTGGGTGGATATTCCACGTCACTCCAAGCCTGGGAAGACCTCAGCAATGATGGAAGAGTTTGGGACGAATGTCTCCTGATGGTGTCAAGGGGTGTGTAGAGAACAGGGGATGGAACACTTGGAAGAAGCTGAACATCCTCAGTGTGTTCAGTTCCCACCCCTCCTCCCGAATCCTCTGGCACATGAATGCTCCCTGGAAATGATCCACAGGGATTTCTGCACTGGGACCTCTTGCAACAGCCTGCAAAGCTTCTGCTGGTGAGTGACAGGGGCTGCCTGACAGCCAAACTCCCGGGAAAGATGGAAGTGTTGGATCTGGACAAATAGCATTGGTGTGTGGCTGGTGATGGGTGTTGGATGGTGCTGTGCTCCCTCCGGGAAAGATTCCAGGCAGGAGCCCAAGTTATCCGGAGAAGCTGTGGCTGCTCCAGCCCTGGCAGTGTCCCAGGCCAGGCTGGACGGGGCTTGGAGCAGCCTGGGATAGTGGGAGGTGTCCCTGCCATGGCAGGGGTGGCACTGGAGGGGCTTTCAGGTCCTTCCCTTAAAGCTGAAGAACAAAGTGGGTTTTGCCCTGGCCCCAAACTGGGAGAGCTGGAACACCCCTGTGGGTGTCACCGCCCCAGGGACCGTGTGTGGGTGGCACTGCTGCCACCACAGGTCCTGTCCCTTCGGCCTGGCCATCCTGTCACTCCCATCTGCCTCGGTTGGTGTTTTCCTCTCGAGTCCATGACAGATTCCTGAGTCACCCATTCCAGGAAGGCCCCTGAGCTCAGTGCCCGAGGATTCTGAGGCTGGGCAGGGGAGAAGCCTCTGCTGTGGCTGAGGATACACCTGAGACTCACCTGAGTCCGAGGAGTTTTGATTTCTAATTGTTCCCTGAGTATTCCCATTGGTTTGTAATCGCGTTGCCATGGCAGCAATAATTTCGATGCATTCCGAATATCAGACACCTCTCGAATCAATTTGTTTTCCCTGGTTGCCATAGTGACAGACGTTTTGTCAGGATTATTTAGGGGGAGAGGAATCCGGAGACTTCAGCGGAGCAGGAGCTGCAGAAGGAGCCCTGGGGAGAGCTCAGCTCCCTCCCAAATCCCCTCTGTTTTGGGGTTGGGATGCAAACAGCTGCTCATCAGCGCCCATCTCCCTCCTCGTGACCTCCAGGCTCCAGCACTCTGTTCATGGCCATCATCTCCCTTGGATCTGGAGCTTTTCCAGCCTGGCCATCACCAGATCCTTCCCGCTCTGCAGCCTCTGATGGCCTCTCCTGTTAGAGCTGGGCTCCGGCTGCCCCTCAGCCTTCCCAACCCCTGTTTTCCAGAGTAACAGCCAGCAAAACAGCTTGGAAAACTGCCCAGAAGTGTTCCTCTGGTGTAATTATCAGCGATGCGGAATAGGAGTGTTCTGGAAAAGCTCAACAGGAATTTCATGGCCGAAGTGGGAGCCGAGGCCTCGGGAAACTCTGGCTTGCAGTAGCTGCAGCCTGGSTTTTGTTGGAATTGCTGCCATTTCGCAGGGGCAGCTCGGTTCTGACCCTTTATTGAACCATTTTGGGGCTCTCTGCCTTTCCCACTCCTCCCTCTCAGCTCTTGGGCTGCCAGGACCCTCCACCCTGGATGGGGTGGGCTCTCCAGCACTGCATCCAATAGAGCTCCTGGTTCTTAGCATTCCATGAGATGTTTGGCATGGAAGAAAAGTCACAAGTTAAAAAAAATAATCTCAGCAGAGTGGCTTTGATCACCCACATGGTCCAGGCTCCTGTGATCTCTTCTTTGAGGAATAACAATGCCAGCTTTAGATCCCACCCCACCGATTCCATGTTTTAGGCTGAGGGAGCTGGGGCTGCTCCGTGCTGGGATAACAGGAGCTCATCCCGGTGAGTCCCTGTGTGCAGGGAGGGTCCGAGCARGGCCCAGCCATGGCCCCAGAGGAACAGGCAGGAGCTGATCCCAGGRARTTCCYCCYGSASAGGAGGCAGAACTTCTGCCCTGGGCAGTGCCCGAGCCCCGRACAGAGCCCAGAGAGGGGCTGGAGTCTCCTCCCTGGGGATATTCCAGAGCCCTCTGGACACAATCCTGTGCCCTGTGCTCTGGGATGGCCCTGCTGGAGCAGGAAGTGGCACCAGKRACCCTCTGTRKGTCCAGCCYRACCCATCCTGGGATTCCGTGACTCYATGTGTGTTTGGCACTCTAGGAAATCAAAAATATTTGGCAGAATCTGTTATTAAACTGGTGAGGGCTCAAATTCTAGGTGAGCTTTGGAAAACAAATCCATCTCCTGAGCATGACTTCGGAATGCCCACTGTGGGCTTGGAGGCTCCGGCAGGATCCAGGGCAGGATCCATGCTCTCCGTGCTGCATTCCTGCTGCCACAGGCTGCTCCTGCAGTGGGAAAGCCTGTTCCCTCCTTGCCAAACAGCGTGGAACGCTCCTTGCCTTGGAAATGTCTGGGCACAGGATCCAGGACCCTGGAGCAGGGAGCTGACATCTGGCAACAGACTGCGGGAAATCCCTCGGGGCACACAAATGCTCCTGCATCCAACYGCTCCATAAATCCACCCCCCCATCCCCCGTGCCTGCACGCACAGAGCCTCCGTGAGCAATCCTGGGGCTCCGCACGGAGCTGCCGCTCGTGGGAATGTCTGCCAGGCACAGGGAAGAAAACCTCTCTARTCCGTGTTGGAGATACCCAGGAAATACGGCGCGGTGCCCTCCTTCCCGGATCGATCACGGGGAGCGCTGGCAGGGATTCGCGGCTGTTCGTGCTGCTCTGCCTTTCCCCGCCGGCACCTGCACCTTCACCTCCACTTGGTGGTAGCATTTTCTCTGTCTTCCCTCCTCTTTCCCAGCAGTTTGAGGAGCTGTGGCTGCGAGGAAGGAGCCCCTTCCCTACGGAGTGTCAAGTGTGTGTTTTCCTCTGTGGCACAGGGAACTTTGAGACTCTGATCCTGCCCGGGCTGGGCTTTYTCGTCCTCAAACCACTTCCTTCTCATGTGGAAAGGGGAAGGAAAAACCCTAAAAGCTTGGGAATGCTGCCATGGCCAGCTCTGCCCGTCCTCGGGGGGTTTGGTGCCCTGCAAGGACCCGACCCTGGAGCTGGTGGCGCTGGGGTCAGTACCTGGCTGTGCCCACACCAGTCTGAAACTCCCTGGGTCAGGAGGGGCCGGGCTGGGAGYTGTTCCCAGGCCTTGGCTGCTGTTCCCGTGCTGCCCAGGTCCATCCCCTTCCCAGAGGGAAAAACTGCGGCAGCACCTGCTGCAAATGGAATCGTTGTGACATTGATTGGATTTCTTTTAATTGCAGTGTGTCATTTATAAATGCTGTGTCCAAGGGCTGGGAATGCTGTTCCCTTTCCTGGCAGCAGCAGGCTTCAGCCACGGGCAGCTCACGCTTGTTACAGCACGGAAAATTGGTTTGCCACTTAAAAGCTTTTATTCTTTCCCAAAGAATTGATTGACACAGGGGCTGGAGGAACTGGGAGAGGGAACTTTTCATCTCCTGGTGTCTCAGGGACGGTGGCAACCTGGGCTGTGGTGAGTGTTTGCCATGGGTTTGCTTGGAAATATTCAGGCAAATGTGGCACTGCCTTGGTGCTGGACATGGGACAGTGGAGCACAGGAGCCAGACAGGGCCATGATGCAGCACCTCCAGCCCTTGGAAGAGCAGCTGGATTCACAAAATCATGGAAYGGTTTGGGTTAAAAGGACCTCAAAGCCCATCCAGTGCCACCCCTGCCATGGGCAGGGACACTTCCCACTATCCCAGGCTGCTCCAAGCCCCATCCAACCTGGCCTTGGACACTGCCAGGGATGCAGGGGCAGCCACAGCTTCTCTGGGCACCCTGTGCCAGGGCCTGCCCACCCTCCCAGCCAGGAATTCCTCCCCAATATCCCATCTAACCCTGTCCTCTGGCAGTGGGAAGCCATTCCCTGTGTCCTGTCCCTCCATGCCTTGTCCCAAGTCCCTCTCCAGCTCTCCTGGAGCCCCTTTAGCCACTGGCAGGGGCTCTGAGGTCTCCCTGGATCCTTCTCTTCTCCAGGCGAACACCCCCAGCTCTCCCMGCCTGGCTCCAGAGGGGCTCCAGCCCTGGGAGCATCTCCATGGCCTCCTCTGGGCTTTTCCCCACMCATTCCCACCCTCCCCTGTCGCTGGCCCTGGAGCTGGTGCAGCTCTGCAGGTGGGGCCATCCCTGAGCTGGAGCAGATTTTCCAGTTTCCTTCTGAACGTGGCTGTTTCCCTTTCAGGTGCCCTGTGGGAGTCAGGAGGTGCCTCCCAAGMTCCCAAGGGCTGTGGCAGGGGAGGAAAGGGGGATATTTAACCCAGAGAAAAYCCGGGATGCTCAGCTCAGAGCTCACCAGGGAGACTCCGAGCGAGGGCCAAACCYACGGAGCCTCTTCCCGGTGCGGCTGGGCCTGGAGCCAGCACAGGTTGGATGTTCAGGCTTCGGGAGGGCTCTGGAATTACCCCATCTAAGGCCCAGCTTTGGAAATCATTATCTGGGATGAGGAATAAACCTCTTACCAGATCACTGCTGCAAAACGCGTGGAACTCTGCTTTCCCGGGAGCAGGCGGCTCCAGGCTCCGGCAAGAGAAGTGTAATTACTGTAATGAGCTTTTGGCAGGCTCGTTTGGGAGCTTATCCTGCTTTGCAGAGAGCCAAACAAATATGTGGCTCTGGAAAAGCAAGGAATCCTCCAAATCCCTTTGCTCCCGCCTTCCTCCGTGCCCAGAAACAGGAGAGGGCGTGGAGAGGGTCTTGCTGAAGATGGATTTTCCTCCAGGGATGTCTGGGAGCGTGGCAGCTGCTCTTGGAGAATCCCACCTTGAGGAGGCATCTGCTCCAACTCCTCGGGATGTGGTGGAGCAGGGGGAGGGTGTTTTCCCCAGAGATTACCTAAACTCCTGGAATTTCACAGTGGAACTAAAGCAAGAGGGAGGTGGCTCATGAAGAGGCAAGGCTGGAGTGGGGGCATTGGGAAGAAGCACAGGGAATTGTAGGATCGCACAGGGAATTTTAGGATCACACAGGGAATTGTAGGATCGCATAAATGCGGCTCTGAGCAACCTCTTCTAGGGAAAGAAGGTTTCACAGCTCCTCTGGGCACCCTGTGCCAGGGCCTCCCCATCCTCCCAGCCAGGAATTCCTTCCCATTATCCCATCTAACCCTGCCCTCTGGCAGTGGGAAGCCATTCCCTGTGTCCTGTCCTTCCATGCCTTGTCCCAAGTCCCTCTCCAGCTCTCCTGGAGCCCCTTTAGGCCCTGGAAGGGGCTCTGAGGTCTCCCTGGATCCTTCTCTTCTCCAGGTGAACACCCCCAGCTCTCCCAGCCTTTCCATACCTTGGATCAGGAACAGAAYGCTCGGGATAGGCTGGGTGTGTCCGGTTAAAGCCCTGCCAGCACGGGGCAGTGCCTGTGGCTCCGTGTCCCCGCGGGCGGGGACAGCCAGGCTGGCTCCGGTGCCACCCCAGCCCCTGCTCCCCCTGCCCTGAGGAACGTTCACAAACAGATGGATTTATACTTTCCCCTCCCCTCTCAGCTGATGAATTGATGATTTATGGATGTGTTTCAGTCCTGTGGCTGGCTCTGGGGCTCTCTGAGGATTATTCCGGATAAACGAGATTGACAGAAAATAAGGAATGCCCAAGCCTCTCCAGCAGCTGATGTGGCTGGGGYTGTTTCCTGTGCTGCCAGCTCTGTTTTCATGGCAGCAAAACCTCGATCTTGTGCAGCACAGAACTGCTGCTGAGGCAGATTCACTGCAGCTTTTCCTGCTGGAGGAGAGTGTGGCCTCGGGACAGCTCGGGAATATCCCAGGGACTCCCCTCGTGGAGCAGGTCACTGCTGGGAGCCAGCACAGCTCACCCAGAGTGGGGGCCTGGCAGGTTCATGGGCATCGTGAATTAACTAGTGTTAATTAGGGCTGGTTGTTCACTCCTTAAAATTGGATCTCCTGGAACCCTTGGACCCGACTTGGAAACTGGAGAGGGACTTTGGATAAGGGATGGAGGGACAGGACACAGGGAATGGCTTCCCACTGCCAGAGGGCAGGGATAGAYGGGATATGGGGAAGGAATTCCTGGCTGGGAGGGTGGGCAGGCCCTGGCACAGGGTGCCCAGAGAAGCTGTGGCTGCCCCTGGATCCCTGGCAGTGTCCAAGGCCAGGCTGGACAGGGCTTGGAGCAGCCTGGGATAGTGGRAGGTGTCCCTGGAATGAGATGGGCTGCGAGGTGCCTTCCCACCCATCCCAGAGCAGTGCTGGGGGTGCAGGAGCGGCTGGGGCTGGGAGGGCACCCCCATCTCTCCTTGTCTGGCTGCTTGGGCCCTGAGGGACACCCTGAGCTCGTCACTCCTGCGCTGGGTCTGGCTTTGGACCTCCATGTGTGTCCAGAGCTCTGCTCTCTGCCGTCTCTAATGGAACAGCAATGACTTTCCTTGCTTTTCCTCCTCTAGCACAAACTCCTGTCTGACTCCCGGGGCCCTGGTGATATTGAAACGCTTTCTTCCTGATGCAGCTCCCTTAATCACCGGGCTCAGATCATCTCCAGGAGCTCACAGGAGGAAAATGGGCTCTCTAGCACATGCAAAGGTTAACAAATAATGCTTGGTCAACTTGGCAAAGCAATTTGAGCTCTGTCTCTGCAATCAGAAGTGCCAGATGAGAGCTATGCATTATTAGCCACCTCTTATCTCCAATTGACCTTTCCTGGGCAGTTGAGCACCCAGTCAGGGAAATGAGGGCTCTCATCTCATTCCAACCTGGCAACGTGCCCACAGCATCCATTAGGATGTCCCAGCAGGGCCCGTGACCTCGGCACACAGCCCACTGTGGGATGCTTTGGAGAGCAGGAATGAAACCAGGGCAAACCCCGCGGGATGGGCTGTGGCTGCTGGAGCAGAGACACCACAGGAGCCCCGTCCAACCCGGCCTTGGACACTGCCAGGGATCCAGGGGCAGCCACAGCTTCTCTGGGCACCCTGTGCCAGGGCCTGCCCACCCTCCCAGCCAGGAATTCCTTCCCCATATCCCATCTATCCCTGCCCTCCTTCACTTCAAAGCCGTTGCTATTTTCCGTCAGGGCCAATTCTCCGATGGGTGGTGCTGGTGGAATTAAGGCATCACAAATCCCTGTGGTCCCAGCCTTCCAAAGCTGCCTGGCTGCTGGCCCCGAGTCCTTGGGCAGCTCCTGGGCCTGCACTGACCTTTCCCAAAGGGCAGCTCACTCTGACCTTTTAGAATGAAGCAAAAGTCACTACAATTCCCTTTTGCTCCATCCTTCTCGTCACACCAAACTTCATTGTTCCCTTAAAGCACTGGCAGGGGCTGCCCAGGGAGGTGTGGAGTCCCCTGGATCCCTGGAGGTGTCCAGGGAATTCCTGGACGTGGCTCCAGAGACTCAGTGCTCTGGGCTGGGGACAAGGTGGGCATCAGGCGCAGGTTGGGATCGATGGGCTGGGAGGGCTTTTCCAACCTCAGGGATCCTGGGATTCCGTGTGATGCTGAGCACTGTTACTGAATAATGAACAATTCAACTTTAAATCAATTGATTCCATTTCATGTTTGTGTCGGTTCCCATTTTGATTAACATTCAGTGCACACTGGGAACAAGGAATCTGCAACAGGCTGAATTCCAATAAACCCCGTGTCGGGAAAAAAATGTCACCATGTTATTGCTCCAAGTAAAAAAGTGAGGGTTGGTGGTGTGGGGGCTTCAATCTGCCACATCAGCAGTTTGCCACTTCTTTGATCCTTCCAAAATCCGGCGTGGAAGCTCTGCCACTTTCCCATCTCTTTTGCTTTGCCTTTCCCTCAGTATCCTCTCAGGATTTAAGGACTCCAGAGCTGGAATTGCCCCCAAATTCTGTGTTTTCTTTCCATGTATGATTGTTTGGTGACATAAATAGTATTTATTCGGGAAAGGAATGGAGCAGCAAATAATCAATTGTTCTCCTGCTTCCATTTATTCCAGCTCTCCTGCTCGGCATCCCAGCCAGTATCCCACAAATAAATGGGAGTTAAGGTCTCATCACAGCCTGGCTCTGTGGGGAACTGCCCTTTCGGAAGGCGGRATTGCTGTAAGAACCTGCTAATTTCCCATTACTGCCCTAATGAAATATTTAATGAGATTAATCAATGGAACTTCATTAGCCAGGGAGCTTCTCAGGCTGGGCCTCCTCGTGCTCTCGTGATGTGCTGTGGAGAGCTGCATTTGCTCATCTCCAGCGTCTCCTCTCTCAGCTCTGAGTGCTGCAGCTGCATCCGGAGCTGCTGCTCCCTGCCCGGCTCCAGGGATGCGTTTTCCAGGGCTGCCGCAAGGAGCTGGGCTGTGGTTAGGCTCTAATCAAGGGTGCTTCACTCCCCTCTCCAAAGCCCTGCGCTGGTTTCTCTAACGAGCCCTGGCCAGGACAGCTCCAGCGACGCCTCCCGCGGCACAGCAGGGCAAGGCTGGGAGCGCTGAGGAGCAGGGACAGCTGCGCGAGGAACATCTCGTTTTTATATGGATTTTTTTGATCTGTTTTCAGACTTTCCTTGCAGCAAAGCGTGGCCTGTGGGAGCCACCAGGTGAGCTGGGCTGCTGGCCCCTGGGGTTGGGTCATCTGCTGGTACCTGGGGCTCTGTGGGAGGTGTAGGTGGGAATGAAACACAGAGAGAAGCATTTTTATCTGGTTTCTTCTTAAAAGCAACCCTCAAATCCACAGAAAATTGTTCTTTTTTATTTTTTCCCCACTCTATGTCACTGAAGTTGGTGATGGCACGGCACAGTCAGAAGGGTAGAAGTTCTTTAGGAGTTTTACTTTACTGTAAATTTGAGGTTTGCTTGCAAGAAACGAAATAATAAATTTATTATGTAATAAATTCATGATGTGAGATGAAAGGGTGATTTATTGGAATACCCCTTCCAACACTGTGGCTGCTCCTGGAAGTGTCCAAGGCCAGGCTGGACAGGGCTTGGAGCAGCCTGGGATAGTGGAAGGTGTCCCTGCCATGGCAGGGGTGGGACTGGATGAGCCTTAACATCCCAACCAACCCAATCCACCCCACGATTCTGTGATTCCATGATTTTTTAGTTAATTAGTTTGTTTTCCACCCCTCAGAGCGGTGTCTCAGGGATGTGTTGCCCTGTGGAGGGCCTGCTGTCCCCCAGCCCGTCCCCTGCCTGTCCCCGGGTGTCCCCCGTGCCCCGGGGGTGTTTGCTGTTGGCAGTGTCTGTCCCTGAGGTGCAGAACTGATTTCCCTGGATGATTTCACTGCTGCCTGTCGGGATCAGCACACGGGATGTGACTCCAGCCCCTGCTCCGTCGGCACGTGGTARTTTGGAGTTTTGCTCTCCGTTGTATTGCAGGCTCCAGACTGGTGGAGCTGCTCTGGCTCGTCTCAAACACACTCAGATCACGGCTCAATGAACATATTTTTCAAAGATAAGCCCGCAGCAAATGAATTGGATTTATTTTTAATGCTGCCTTGTTTCTAATGCCCGGTGACACATGAACAAACGATTGCCATCGCTTGTCCTTCTCTCCGCAGGATATTGCTTTGGGCAGGATGATATCAGTGCATTTAGGGTTATAAATCATCCCTCGGGGATGATATTTCTTCTGGAGGGAAAAGGGTCGGATTCAGCCTCGGGGAGACAGATCCAACCCTCCTTTTGTCGTGGTAAAGTCAAGAGCAGAGCCCTGGGCTGTGACGGAGCCCGGGGCATCGGGGCCGGGCCGGATCCCCRTGGTGACCCTGCTGCTGGCTGGGTGAGGACAAGGAGGGGACAGCCAGGGTTTGAGTGGTCCCCAGAGCCCCCTGCTCTCTGGGGGGGGCACGGGGCACTCAGCCTGCTCTGGGGCTCAGGGTTTGCTGTGTAATCCCAGGTGGAAAAGCTGTCCTGGGCATCCCTGGGGTTCTCAGCTCTCCTCGAGGCAGCGACAAGGCTCCGGTGTCACCCTCAGCCTCAGTGCCACAGCTTGGAGCAGTGCCCTACAGTTCCCTGCCTTTCTCTCCCACTCCCCTCCTGCTCTTCAAGCTSTGCCTTGGCTTTGTGATCGCTGCTGAGCCCGGAGCTGGTCCCTCCACAGAGCCCCCTCACAACACGGAGCATCTTCCAGGGCAGCCGTCAGCTCCTCGTCCAGGGAAGCGTTTCCCAGCCTCTCCCGCCTAAGCCAGGAAAAGGCCGATCCCCGGTGCCTCTGCGAGCGCGGAGCCAACCGGATTGAAACATTCCAGCAGCACACAGAGATGCTCCAGCGCATCCCCAGGTGCGGCTCAACGCTCCGAGCGCTTAAGGACTGTGATCTATGGCTCATCCGGSCGCGTTTTCCAAGGAAGATAAGAAGCCCTCTCTGGAGGGAGGTGGAGGCAGCTCTTTCCTGCCGTGCAGGCTGTGCCTCCGCTGCGAGCTCGCTGCAGTTCCAGGTAATGCTGCCTTTGGAAAGAGGTAAAAAGACACCAGGGTGATCCCGGAATACGGATGAGGCGGGGTACAAAGGCATTAAAGTGCACTTCCTGCCGCGAGGGTCYGGCACGGGAAAGCAGGGATGTGTTTCCCCGTGCCCTGATGGAAGGAGAAGAGCTCGGTGCTTTCTGCCAGGGCACGGCAGGGGAGGTTTAGGCTGGATATTGGGAATGATTTCTTCCCCGAAAGGGCTGTCCATCCCTGGCAGGGSTGGAGTCCCCATCCCTGGAGGGGTTTAAAGCCCTGTGGATGTGGCACTGGGGACATGAGCCAGTGGTGGCCTTGGCAGTGCTGGGGGAACGATTGGACTCGATGATCTTAAGGGTCATTTCCAAGATAAATTATTCCATGTTTCCGTGGCCAGATCCTGCCCWGCTCCCCGGGAAACTCTTGGACATCACCCACTGGTGGCATCCGGGTRCTCCACGTCCTCAGCCTGCGCTTTTTGGACCCAAAATGAGAGCTCAGCACAGGCAGCAGCTCCCGGAGGCTCCTGCAGCCCCCGCCGAGGAGTTCGCAGGAGCCCGTATTCCCTGTTTTTGTGCTTTCCGAGGATCATCTGGTTGCTGACATTCAGCACCCGGTGCCATCTGTTGTTTTTCCCGGTGTCGGGATCACCGCAAGGAGGGAGCGCTGGCGCCCTGCCCAAAGGTGGAGCGGGAGAGGCTTCTCCTGGCTCCTGACAGGCTGAAATCCTGGGATGGGCTGGCACGGGAGCGGGGCTGCCGGGAGTGGGATGCGCTGCTCGGCTGTGGCAGCTCCTGGAGCCGCGCCAGGGAGTTTTGTCCTGCGAAGGAAGATGATGGTGCTGGAGGGGCAGGAGATTCCCTGGGGAATGAGCGCATCCCGCTGGGATGCTGGCCCGCGTTTTCCTCCCTGCACTGATCCATGGAATCATTCAGGTTGGAAAAGACCTCCAAGGCCATGGAGCCCAACCTTTGCCCAGTCCCACCGTGCCCAGTGAAGTGTCCCCAAGTGCCACCTCCGCTCATTCTGTGGACACTCCCGGGATGGTGATCCCACACTGCCCTGTGCCACGGCTGGACACCCTCGATGACACCAAGCTGTGCCAGGAGAGGGTTTGGCTGGATTCTGGGAAAAGGTTCTTCCCCAGAGGGTGGTGGGCACTGACCAGGCTCCCCAGGGAATGGTCCCGGCCCCGAGGCTGCCAGAGCTCCAGGAGCGTTTGGACAACACTCCAGGGATGCACAGGCTGGGATTGTTGGGGTGTCTGTGCAGGGCCAGGAGCTGAATCCATGATCCCTGTGGGTCCCTTCCAGCTCAGGATTTCCTATGATTGTCTGAATGATTTCAGTGAAGAAATTGTCCCTAATCTCCGAGCTGAGGGACTGGGCTGCATCCCCAGGCTGGCACAGGACAGATGTGACAGATGTGGCCCCCCCTCCTCCCCAGGTGGTGCCGGGGCCTGTTTGCTGCTCTTTATTCCACGGCAACGTTCTTGGAATGACTCCAAACAGCCCCTCCAGAACGTGCTGGAGATGCAAGGAGCCACAGACAGAGAGCGTTTGAAACCTCTCCAGGCTGTTTCACGGAGCCCCGTGYGGGTTTGCACCGCGGTGATAGCTCTGCTGGGGAAATCAATTACACCAAGCACTCGGGGACATCATTTTTCAGTGGATTAATTTTCATTKCAGCAGAGGAAAGCCACGGGAAGGAATCCATCACTCCGGAACGAGGGGCTGTGCAGGAGCCTCCGGGGCGTCTGCCCCGGCCCTGCAGGCACCGCCATCCACGAAGGGAAGGAGAAATCCTGGGTGATTTCCAGAAACGGGACACGATTATAAATTGGAGTGAGCCAATGGCTGCAATTACCAGCCCAGGGTGGGGATGCAGCATCCTCCTGGCTCCAGCTGAAGGAATGGGAGCGGGTGAGGACTCTGGGCACACACCAGTGTCTCACCCCTGCACACCAGCTCCCTGCTTTGGCGCTGCCTCCGTTGCTGCAGCAATTTCCAGCTTTGGAAATCCTCGTTCAGCTCTGATTTGTCTTCGAACCTGGGCCGGAGGTCACGGTGTCAGGACTTCCAACGTAGAGTTGATTTCTTAGCCAGGGCTCTTCCCTCTGGGACAGGAGAGCACAGACACTGTGCTGCTGTCTGCATTTAGCACATTTCAAATCACTAAAATTAATTAATATATGTAATTTATACTGTTATAATTATTATTTATATATTCTATTAACATATAGTACTGTGAGGCCCTCTGAGCCCCACCTCCAGTCACACAGGATATATGTCGAGGACAAGTAGGAAAAAAGCTTTTTGTTGGGCAAATTGAAAGACTGGGATAGACCTTAAACTAATCCCATGGCACCCCCAGCTCTTCCTTACCTAAAGGAAGTTATTATCCTTCTATTGGAATTTTTAATATGAAAACTGGGATTTTTTTGTCCTCCTTTTTTTATSACTGTGGCCATCACTTCCCTACCTTTTATTCCCCTTCTTTATCCCACACATCTCTGTTAGGACTGAACTGGAAGGGTCGAAAATGAAAGTTGAAATTTTATCTTGTTCAAGTCTGCCAAATTATTATGTGGGAAAGGAGGAATAAATGGTGACATTAACCTGGAAACCAGGAAAATGAAAGCTAATTTGGAATATGTTTATTATCTGTTCTGTCTCTTTCCAGCTCTGCTCCTGGGCTTTGTGAAATTCCCCCATCCTGTGTCCCTGCATGGAATCACCGAGGGCAGGAGCTGCTGCAGGGCTGGGAATGGGAGTGGCTAAAATGGGAATTCTTCCAACGGATGAGTTCAGGTGTGTCCCACATTTCTCACCCAGCATGAGCTATAAATGAGCCTAAGAAATAACAGTGGAGTCTCCTGAGCTTCTGAAGTCCTGGGAATGCTGCTTCCCAGGAGGCTGGAATACCTTCTGCAGCCTCTACTCAATTCCCCGGATCACTGGGGTTGGAAAAGCCCTCCCAGCCCAKGGAGTCCAGCCTGTGCCCGATCCCCACCCTCTCCCCAGCCCAGAGCACCGAGTGCCACATCCAGGAATTCCTTGGACACCTCCAGGCATCCAGGGGACTCCAAACCTCCCTGGGCAGCCCCTGCCAGTGCCTGACCACCCTTTCCATGCAGAAATTCCTGCTGATGTCCAACCTGAGCCTCCCCTGGCACAGCCTGAGGCCATTCCCTCTCCTCCTGTCCCTGTTCCCTGTTCCCAGAGCCCGACCCCCCTGGCTGTCCCCTCCTGTCAGGAGTTGTGCAGAGCCAGAAGGTCCCCCCTGAGCCTCCTTTTYTCCAGGCTGAGCCCCTTTCCCAGCTCCCTCACTGCTCCTGGGGCTCCAGMCCCTTCCCCAGCTCTGTTCCCTTCCCTGGACACACTCCAGCCCCTCAAATTCCTCAGTAAAAGTGTGAGGAATCCCAGTCAGGAGTCAGTGTGTTGCCAATAGGAAGGAACCCCGGGCCGGGATGTTCTGGTGCACAGGGCATCCTTTATTCCATGTTCCTCTGCTTCCCTGGGCTGGGCAGAGGCTGAAGGGGATCCCCCYGCCCTGCTTTGGGTCCTGTGGGGCAGCAGGGAGGGCAGGGTGGGATGTTCCTGTCCTGGAGCAATCCTGGACCTCTGACTCTCAGCCATTCCTTGCTGATGATCCATTCACTTCCCTGGAGAGCTTTCCCAGAAGCACTGGGTGGTTCGGGAGTGAGGATGGGCACATTCCTCACCCTCAGCCAGCCCTGCTGCTCGCATCTGCCACCAGAGSCTTTACAGCAGCATAAAAAGCCGGATTTTCCACCTGGAGCGTTTCCCCCTGGGATTAAACTCTCCAACTGGTGCAATACAAATCTCAGGTGATAAAAATCTGCTGCGAGTTCGCAACAGTTAAGAAATAAACGGCCATAAAAGCACTTTGTGTTTGAGTGAACGCATGGGGAAACGGCTCTCCGCGGGAAGAGCATCCCAAATCCAGGGAGAGGCTGTGCTGTGCCGAGCACAGGAGCAGGGCCACGCTCCAGGGGAGCTGAGSTGGCTTTGCCACCCTGCTGTGCCCTCTGCAGGGACAGCGACCCYGCCCCGGCCCTCCAGGTGATGTCTGGGTTTAAGAACCTCGTGGACACTGAGCACCCTGGAGGTTTGGGATGAATGAATGTCCTCATCTGCCTCTTTAGCATTCCAGACCATCCAGCTCCCGAGCCACCTGTGGCTATTCCCTCCTGCTGGGGGCTCTCCRAGCATCCCGAAGAGCATTTGTGGGATCATCCCACACCCAGGACAGGGGCACGGCAGCCTCCTGGCTCCTCCTCCATCCCCCCTTCYACCTCTGTTGGATTCCCACGGGAGGAACAACTCACGCCCAGCTTTTGRTGCTTCCATGCCCCGGGGCTTGGAGCACCCTGGGATAATGGGAGGTGTCCCTGCCCAGGGCAGTGGTGGAATGAGAGGAACTTTATGGTCCCTCCCAGCCCAAACCATTCTGGGATTTGATAAASGCAGGAGCCCATCATTGCTGCTGAGCAGTGGGGGGGGTTTTCCTCTCCTGGGCACCAGTGTTTATTGCCAAATGAAATTTCCTCAGCCTTTTCATTTCACGGAGATTCGGTACCAGGAGAGCCTCCTGCAGCACTTAACATTCCTCTGTAATTCTGTTTGATTCTGATTAATCTGAATGACTTTGCGTCTGATCTGGGCGAGCACCGCAAAAGGCAGAATTTCTTTGCAGCAAAGAGAGTAATCAGTAAATTAGTGACCATCAGGCTGAGGGGCTCATGAATATGCATGGCCTGGGGCTGTGCACAGGCACAGGAACGTGGATCACACCTTCACAAATATGCAGGATTTATATCAGCAGAGGTGAGGGGTTTGTTTGTGGGTCACACGTTTATCTGGAAGAGATGCCACCGTTCGGGGTGTCACGCCCCCCGTGTGTTTGTCCCATCACCCCCAAGCACAGCCCCACCTTTGGGGGGTTCAGCTGCTCCTTCCTCCCCTCACAGCGATGCTGTTGTCTCCTCCTGAGCCAGGCTCTCCCTTCCTTCCTTTCCTAGGAGATATTTAGGGCAGGAGGAGCAGGGAAAAGAGGCCATGCACCTTCTCTATTCCCAGATATCACATCAACATCTCACTTTCCCAGGGATGCTCCTGTTCCCTTCGTATTGTGGAGTAGGGAGGGACAGGGAGGCAGCACAAAGGATGATTAATGCYCCTGTTCTCCAATCATCCCGAATAATTAATCATGGAAACAACCTATCTCAGCTGCCTGCGTCTTCCTCTTGTCCTGGTCAGGCTGGACCTGAAGGATCAGGCTCTGGCTGAGAGTGGGATCAGTGCCTGGTGTGGGATTAGTGCCTGGTGTGGGATCAGTGCCTGGTGTGGGATCAGTGCCTGGTGTGGGAATCGGTGCCTGGTGTGGGAATCGGTGCCTGGTGTGGGAATCGGTGCCTGGTGTGGGAATTGTTTCCCAGGGTCAGATTCAGTGCCCGGTGTGGCAGGAGAGGCTAAAAAAGGAATATTTCAGATCAACCCATGCCAAGGAGCAGGAATGGGAAGGATGGGACTTGGTGGCCACGATGGGRYGGTTGGAACTGGCTGATCTTTAAGGTCCCTTCCAATCCAAACCCATCTTATCCAATCCCATCCCAAACCAGCAGCTTTATCAACTGGAAGCCGCAGAAGGCTGAGCTAATTAYCAGGAGCTTTTATAAGAAGTTGCTTTAATCTGAATTTTGGGGGTTGATGGATATTTTCATCCTCTCCAGA
Source organism: Amblyornis subalaris (assembly GCA_018881555.1). Classification (NCBI taxonomy): domain Eukaryota; kingdom Metazoa; phylum Chordata; class Aves; order Passeriformes; family Ptilonorhynchidae; genus Amblyornis; species Amblyornis subalaris. The sequence goes on from JACAXG010000127.1 coordinate 1,783,204, forward strand.
AACACCTCTTTGAACTCCCCCAGAAATTATTTTCTCGGAAGGCGTTATCTTGTTTTCTGATCGTGCCTCCGTGCCGGGGAACGAGCTGCTAAAGGAACAGTAATTRTGCTGGAAAAGCTGTTAGATAATGGCAGGCTGCTCCTGGAACGGTTCGGAGAGCCAGCTCCGGGAATTCTCTGGCGACGGGCGAAAGGGGACTGAGATTCCGCTGCCTGTCATGCTTCAAATTAAAATTGCAGGGAGAGCTGCTGGACTGCAGAATTCTTGAGGGGCTGGGGCTGGGCAGGGCCGGCCCAGCTCGCGGCAGGATCGCACCAAAGGGGCTTTGGCAGGGCTGTGACGCTGTGACCCCAACCCTCTGAGCAGGTGAGGGTGAAGGGCTCTGCTGCCTTCACCCCAATCACCCCCAATCACCCCMAATCACCCCMAATCACCCCAAATCACCCCAGCAGCGAGRGRSACAYCASAKAGGGAAGGGACCTTAAAGCCCATCCMRTKCCACCCKTGCCATGGGCAGGGACACCTCCCACTATCCCAGGCTGCTCCAGCCCCATCCAGAGGGGTGCCCAAGGTGCCACCCGGGGGTGCTGCCCCGTCCCGAGGCTGTGCAGCCCYCAGCAGGGAGCCCTGGGGGGGAATGCTCTGGTCTGACACAGCAACAGCACTGCCAGMGAAGCTGTGGCTGCCCCTGCATTCCTGGCAGTGTCCAAGGCCAGGCTGGATGGGGCTTGGAGCAGCCTGGGATAGTGGGAGGTGTCCCTGCCCATGGCAGGGGTGGGATTGGATGGGATTTAAGGTCCCTGCGACCCAAACCATTCCATAATTCTGTGATTTCCCATGCAGACCCACCCCATCCCAACCCAACAGGCTGCACCCTCAGGACTTCCCTCTGATAATTGCTATCCTTATTGGCAAATCCCATCCTGCTCTGGAGTCTGGGTGTTTCTTTCCCAGTCTCTGCCCTTTGGAAGGCCCAGCCATCRCTGCTGAGCTGCTCGGGAGTTTCAGCGGAGCCTCCCTGCAAAATTCATGGATATTGGAGTCAAAATGAATGTTTTTCTCTCTGGAAAATCAAGGGAGGGGAAAATAAGGAAAGGAAAACCCTGCTTATTTGGAGAAAGCTGGAAAGGAGCACGGGGGGGCAGGAGGAGCATTTGCCAGGCTGAGAGGCTTGGGAAGGATTGTACCTGCATCTTGATCCACTCCCTGTCTTAAAATAGGATTCCTTCTATCCCAGTCTGTTGTTCCTCACCGTGCTCCTCCATGTATTATTAATCCTGGCCGATTTCCCAGCTCGGAAAGCAGGGATGGAGGCAGGGAAATGCAGAGGGACAAAAGCAGCTGGACAGTGGAATATGCACCTTTATCAGCTGGGGGTTTATTGAGGGGCTCATTGCAGTGGGACACAGCCAAATCCAAGGGTTTATCGGGATTTAGGATGCTTCGAAGTCCCTCTGGGTGAGGAGACTATCCCAGGAACATCAGGAAGAATGGAAAATGATGATGTAGATATAGGTTAGATATGACTCCTGTTTAAATACAAGTGTCTTATCCAGATCTAATCTGTGGGTGAGATAGAGATATCCACCCGGGCATGCATAGATATGGAATCTACCTCTGGATTAGGAAGAGAGAAAATGCATTTTTCCTCCTATTGCACTCACAGTAAAGTTGCCATTTCTAAAATTCCCATGGAACGCCAAAATTGTAACRAAACCAAAATCCATCGGCAATCTCAGCTTGTTTCTCTTGGATCACAATTTTTTTCTTATTATTTTTTTAMCAGTGAAGCTGTCCAAGTGTTCCAAGACACCAAATCAGTCCCATAAAATGTCAGTCCCCTGTTCATCCCTAGTGCACCAGGAATGGGGCGCTGGGCACCTTGACAGGGAAATTCTGTTTAGGGTTCCTAAGGGACAATATTTTATTCATCTCAATTTTTAAAATGGATTTTCTGAATGGAATGAAGAAAACAGAATTTTTTTTTTTAGGAGAAAAAAGGTACTTTCAAGAGCAGAAATATGTGTATTTAATATAGATAACCCCAAAACGAATCTGCATTAATTTTTATATAAATAAAATTTTATATTTTTATATATATAGTATCTATCAGTTTTATTTCTCATATAAACCACACGTTGGATATAAATATAGAGCAATATGTGAGTAATGGCTTCGCATTATTGTGTGGATTGTGCATAGCATATTTTTATATTTATATATAACGTGGATTTATATAGAAATACGAGGCAATAAAAATATATTTCTACTGGAAATAATAGGAATATATTTCTACTTCTTGGTAAAAAGAAAGATGTGTGTGTATAAAAGAGCCATGTTAGAATAGGCACTGCAGAGCAAAAGGGATGTACAGATCTGGAATGCAGATGTAATCATGTCATGGATGTAACACAAGGTATAGGAGATCTTGTTTATAGACACCATTTATGTTTATTTCTGTACACAGAATATTCGGTGTGTTTTATAGGTATGCCACACAGTAGCGTTATAAATGATAGCCATTCTTTTATAAGCATTTTTATGGATTATTTATGTATAAATTTTTAACATTACTTAGCATTTGGAGTCAGACGGGTGCCAGGGGCTGCCTTCCCTGGGRAATGCTCAGGTCCCTCTGGCACTGGGAATAACGCACTTCCCCCAGCCCTCCAYCCCACGCAGCTGCTCCACAGCCTTCCCAATCCCTCCCCATCCTGCAAAACATTCCAGAGGTTCGTCCTTCCCCTGCACCATCCATAGCAGGAGCAGATTTGGGACCTTTAATGGGGAATAGGAGTTAATCCCTGRAGGAAGTCTGAGTGGAATTTGGGAACGGAGGGCCAGGTTCTCTGCAGCTGGGAATGGAACTGCTAAAAAACCTCTTTTAGATTCCTTCTTATCCCGTTTTATCGGCTCCCAGAACCCGCTGGCCACTTTTGTGGGATGGGGTTAAACTCAGTGGAACAGGGAGTGGGGAGAGCAAAGAGCAGAGAGGGGAAACAAAGGGGGTTTGGATCCTCTGCRGAGCCCGGATCCCGGGAACATCATGCTCGGCATAACAAACCAGGAACTTCTGTAATGTGAGAGCCGCAAACTGTGGGAAAACCATGGAAACAGCTCCGGAGAGGAGAACCAGCTCCAAACACCGGCGGGGAAGAGAGGGGAGGGCAGCAAAGTGCAGCTGCTGAGAGTTCAAAAATAGCCGATTTTGGTAAACACAGAATCCCAGACCGGGTTGGGGCGGAATGGTCCTTAAAAACCATCCAGTGCCACCCCCAGGGACACCTTCCACTGTCCCAGGCTGCTCCAAGCCCCGTCCAGCCTGGCCCTGGACACTTCCRGGGATCCAGGGGCAGCCACAGCTGCTCTGGGAGACAAAACACCTTTGGGAACTGGAGGCATTTGGGGTTAACATGAGCTGCACACAGGCGGGGATTGATCCCAAGGTGGGAGATGCGGGGATCAGGGTCAGCCCATCGTCGCTCCCATCCTGGAATGCTGAGCCCCCCCATCCATCCCGCCGGGCATGGGAATCACCGCCAGCGCCGGGATGCTGCTCATGGGTCCTCCCGGGGCTGAGCCACCAGTCAATTCCAGGGATAAACCCCCCGGAATGCTGCCAGCTCCTGGGTACACGTGAGCCGGGGCATTTCCATGAGCACTCAGCAGTGGGATAGAAATATTGATGGGAATCCATCCCAAGGAAAAGGATCCGGTGAACCGAAACCCTCCCTGACCCACGCAGCCCTTCCCGTGCTGGACGGCACCGAAATACCAAGCCCGGAGCTCCGAAACCACGACGGCACCACTGAAGCGGGACCTCGCATTTTGCACTAAATTCGCTCTGCCGTCGGAATCCAGGGATTTAATTATGCAGGAGCCCGGCCTCGCTGCTCGGCTGGAATGGCTTTGCAGCTTTCCTTTCCACTTGCACACTTCACACGCGATCCAGGCTCTTGTAGAGAGAGGCTAAGCGCTGCTAAGCGCTGCTAAGCGCTGCTAAACGCTGCTAAACGCTGCTGAATGCTGCTAAACGCCTGCTCGGGGGTAGCTGCAGCCATCCCTGGAAAATAAACCCCCCGGGAATAGCTGTGGAAGGTTAGGATGAAAATTAGGAAGTAAATTCGTGAAGTTGTTCCCAAGGGAAGCTGCAGGGAAGGGCACGATTCCAGCGCTCTCTGATGTCAGCCCGGAGTTTTCCTGTTCCCTGGAGTGGCCGATTGTCTCCGGGCTTTGCCGCTCTTCAGACAACAGGAATGTGGTGCTGRKCGGGCTTCCAGRGAACCCTGGAATGTTTGGGGTAGGATGGACCTTAAAGCCTGTCCAGTGCCACCYCTGCCATGGGCAAGGACATCTCCCACTATCCCAGGCTGCTCCAAGCCCCATCCAGCCTGGCCTTGGACACTGCCAGGGATSCAGGGGCAGCCACAGCTTCTCTGGGCACCCTGTGMCAGGGCCTGCCCACCCTCCCAGCCAGGAATTCCTTCCCCATATCCCATCTAACTCTGCCCTCTGGCACTTTCCTGGGTCACTCTCCCTCCTTGGGGGGAACAAGGAGCTGCACTTCTCTTTCTGCATCAGGATCTTCCCCTTCCTAATCCACATCTTCTTTTGGCAGATGGTGAGGGTACCTTTTATCCCTTCCTCCTACAGATTTGGGTAGGAATCCTCAAATATCCATTTAAAAGTGTGTTTCCTAGGGAATCTAAAGTTTTCTCCCAGCAGAACAAACCTCTGTTCCCAGGGATGTGTGTGCTGAAAGAGGAACTGGATCTGATCCCAGTCCAGCTGCTTCATTCAGGAGCAGAGATCCCAGCTCAGCTCCGAGGGAAAGCAAAGCAAACCGAGTGAGGCACAAGAGCCAACTCCAGACGATGTTTGCCGGATGCCAGAAGTGTGTCTGGGAAAACAGCAGCTGCATCCCGGGGAATCCCGAGTCCCTGGAGGAGCTGGCAGAGCTCAGGGCCCAGGGGAGGAGCTGGGACACCAATGGGAAAGTGCAGAACTCCGGCGTTCGGCAGGAAGGGTTTTCCCGGTGCCCGTGGAGAGCTCCCCTCCACAGTSGGTTCTCCAGCTGCTGCCCCAGGTGTGAGCGTGGAGAGGCACAGCAGCAGGTTTGGGAAGGGCCGGAGCTTGGGAAGGGTGTGTAGGGCAGGGGGAGGAGYGGAGGGGAGCCCGGAGGTCCCTGTGCAGCCCCAGGACCTCTTCCTGGCGGATTATCACCTGCTCCTGCTCCCCAGCTGGGATATCCAGAACCATCCAAGGGGTTTTTAGCAAACTGCCAGCCCTGTGGCCATGGACAATTGGTGTTATCCAAGAGATAATCACACCTTTCATGAATTTTGGGTTATATTTCGTGGTGTTCCGGCATCTCGGTGAGAAGGACTCTCAGCTCACACCCCAGGGGTGTCAGGAGCTCTCTCTGCCCCTTGCTGAGGTTTTTTGGGGTCACCAGCAGTGGTTTGGGGTTCGTCCCCTCAATGTTGGTGCCCCCACACACAGCTGCTGCCACCACGCGTTAATTGCAGTTAATTGGAAGCTGTTCTTGCCCAAACCTGCCTTGAAGACCCCACGTTCCCTCTGCCCCCTCTGTGCCCTCCCAGCCAGCCGGGGCTGAGTCCCTGTGTGCCACCCCCACCAGTGACTCCTTCCCTTCGCCGGGGCTGTCCCCTTCTCCGGGCCTTTTCCCAGTTTAGCGAGCTAAACTTTGATTTCAAACCATTCAAACACTGCCTTGATGCTTTTTTTTTTTTTTTTGTGTCGAGCATCTCCTACACCTGTGGCATTTTGGCAATAATTACAGTTCTGCTATTTTAACAAACAGTCGCAAATCAAAGGAGCGCAGGCTGCAGTCGGAGCAGATGGGCTGAATAAAATTATTGATTCGGGAAGAATACCAAGAGAAATAACCTCCCATTCCAGGGCAGGGAAGGAGAGAGAGGACAAGGAAAATTAATAGTTCAGTTATCTGCGGGAGAAATTCCATGAACTCGGGAGTAGCTGAGGGGCTGGGAGAGGAGGGAGGGGAGGGAAAGGCAGGGAGGGAGAGGTTTAACATTGTAGAGGGAATAAGGGGAGGGATGGAGGGATGGAAGCTCCCAGACCCCTCTCAGTGATGTGTCCCACTGTAAAACCTTCTGGCTCGACCCAAATCTGAGCTGCAACTGCTGCTGGCCCCAAGCAGCCATGGGATGGGATGGGATGGGATGGGATGGGATGGGATGGGACGGGAGCAGCTCTCCAAGCACTGTCCCAGCTGTGGCCAATCTCTGGGAATATTTATTCCCTCTGGGGCTCTGCCCTGCTGGTGCCCCAGTGAGGGAGGAGCAGCCCTGTGTGTGTGTTGGGGACAGCAGGGCCCTTTTCCTGCAGCTTTCTYCATTTCCCTGCTCTCCAAAGACAATTTTGGCTGTGCTAGGGTGCTCCAGGATGGACAGGCACAGGATCCTGTTCCTGTGGAGCAGCCCTGGCTCTCTCCTGCCTGGAAGCTCGTGGTTAATGCAGGTGAGCTCAGCGTGGGGGGTGCTCCAGGTGCTCCCAAAATCCGGGGCTTTATGTTTGGAAACATCCCAAGGGGGATGGTTTTGAACTAAAAGAGGGCCAGTTTAGATGGGATATGGGGAAGGAATTCCTGGCTGGGAGGGTGGGGAGGCCCTGGCACAGGGTGCCCAGAGAAGCTGTGGCTGCCCCTGGATCCCTGGAAGTGTCCAAGGCCAGGCTGGACAGGGCTTGGAGCAGCCAGGGATAGTGGGAGGTGTCCCTGCCCATGGCAGGGGTGGAATGGGATGGGCTTTGAGGTCTCTCCCAGCCCAATCCACTCTGGAATTCTTGATCTCCCATCTGCCCTGATAGCAGCTGCCTGGGGGCCCTTGGAGCCAGCCCACCTGGGAGGAAAAYGACAAATATCCATGCTTTTCCTGGGATGCACAACTGCCATTGGAGGCATCTTCCATATTGATCAGCAAACCCCCAAAGCATTTATGAAGTGCAGTTACTCTGATGGAAGTGAAACCTCCCAGTTCCAGGCTTTAACAGGGATAATGCYCAGGAGATTTGGGGTTGAGGGGTGTTACCCCCAGGTGACTGCAGAACGTCTCCCTCTTAGGGCTGGGAGGATTTATGGGGCCTCAAGGATCAAAGGTTTTTTGTGTTTCTCCACAACAGAARCTCAGAGAGGAAACGTTTGGTTTGGCTCCTCTTCCCTCCATCCCATTTGCACCTCTCTGCCTGGACAGGCAGAGGAGCCACTCCTGCAACTCTGGGACTGCAGGAGCTGCCTGAAAATCATTGCCCTCRCAGCTTTCCCTGGCATTTACTACATGGAATTGTGGGCGTTAAATCAGTGGAATTACTGCAATGATCCAGCCAAAGGAGTGGCTGGACCTCTGCATTAATTTTGAAGTTCATTATGGAACTGCTCAAATCTGGAACAGATGAGGTGGAGAAAGGACTGAAGACCCGGGAGATGCACGATGAGAGGTACTTGCTAAATGCTGTTATTAAAGCATTATTGCCAGGGCTTATTAGCACCCTGCCAACGGGCAGAGATGCATTTTATTTTTAAAGGAAGCTCCCAAGCAGGGTAAGAATTGGGAAGGATCGTGGTTAATCTTCCCTTTGTGCACTCGGAAGGCTGAAGGGTTCCTGTTGCTGGCCGTGAGTGAGCGCAGGGTGCAGATTGATTGTGGCTCTGTCTCCTSTGCTCAGCTCCTCTTCAACTCCCTCTGCAGCCTGGGCGTGGAACCTCCCRAGGGTTTGGTGTGGAGATGCGTCAGGAGAAGGACGTGGGGGTGCTCAGTCACAGGCTGGACTGGATGATCCCGGAGCCTCAATGATTTATGTGGGGAATGTGCCAGAGGAACCTTCGGGAGATGAAAACAGCTCTTCGTACAGCTTTGCCGCTGAATCACCGCAGTCACAGAGCACTTCAGAGGGTGAAGTGACTTGCGTGTGTTTAATATTTCATGTTTTCGGTGAATCAGCCCCTTCAGACGCCTGTCCCTGCTCCGAGCACGGGGGAGCTGCCTCGCCGAGCAGGCGCAGTCAGCCGCCGTTATCCTGCTCTGAAATTCCACAGAGGCTTYTTTTAGCAGCTGACACTGGAGAGGTTTCAATCCCCATTTGCTTTGCAGATGAGCAGCACAGAGAGCGCTCCTGAGCCGGGGAGCTCCATCCCTGCAGAGCCCTCAGCCCTGGCTCACCCTGCTGGGCTGGGCAGCAGAGCTGGCACCACTTCAGCCACTGGGCTGGGTGTGGCTGTTCCTGTCCTCGTGCAGACCCTGAGGATCCGTGCTGGGATCCCTCAGGATGCAGACCTGGGCCTCAGCCCGTGGATCTCCGTCCCAGGGTGATCCTCACACTGCCCCTGGCAGCTTGGATTGATCTGCTCGGGAATGCCCTCCCTGCCCTGCTCCTGCCCGGAGTGAGGAGGGTGTGAAGGGCTCTGGGAGAACAGAGCAGCTCCAGGCTGAGTCTGGGCAGGTGGGATGTGGCTGTGGGATCCCTGRGAGTAGCACAAGGCACATCCTGGTCCCCTCCCTGCGGCCCCCTYGCCTTGGCTGGTTCCCAAGCTGGAGGCAGCTCCACTTGTTCCACACTGCAAAACCCAGGAATTAGCAAGAAAAACTGCCAGAGGGCAGGGATAGATGGGACATTGGGAAGGAATTCCTGGCTGGGAGGGTGGRGAGGCCCTGGCACAGGATGCCCAGAGAAGCTGTGGCTGCCCCTGGATCCCTGGCAGTGTCCAAGGCCAGGYTGGASRGGGCTTGGAGCAGCCTGGGMTAGTGGGAGGTGTCCCTGCCCATGGCAGGGGTGGCACTGGATGGGCTTTAAGGTCCTTTCCCACCCARACCAGTCTACAAAGAACCACTGAGTGCAGCACTGGTGCTTCCTCRGATAAAAACTTCCCAAGTTCCTACAAATCTCTATTGTATATTGGATATTAACTCAGTGATTTGCCGATGTAGCTGTGATTGGGCTGTTAGGGATAGAAGCCCACCTGGGTTTCTGCAAACTCTTCTTTAGGGGTGCAAACAGAAATCAAGGGTATGAAAAGAGCCCTTAGAAAGCAAACAGTGACTGGGTTGTGGCTCTCACACCRCCACGGTGCTCGGGATTTGTTTTGCTCTTCTTAAAAGTCAGGAGTGCCAAGGACCTTCCCAGAGCTTCCAGCATTTGGGTTTCCCTTGTTTGGGGTGGCTGAGCAGTGTCTGACTGCAGCTGAAAGGAAAACTCAGCAGCCTCTGCTCCCTTTTGCCTTTGTATCCCAGGAAAAAGTGAGAGGGACAAAGCTGTGGATTCCCACCCATCCAGCTGCAGATTCCCTGYACAGGAAATTTGACAGCAATTGAATAAAATAAGGAAAAGGGCGAGAAACCCCTCCCTGTACCCAGTGCTGGAGCAGAGTGTGGTGAGCTCCTTTTCCTCAGGAAAATACTGAAAGAGCCCTTTGGAAGGAGATTTCTGCCAGGAATCATTCACACTTTGTGCAGCCCTGGGCTGTCCTGGTGCTCTCCCCTGGGTTTGATTCCTCCTGGATCCAGGCACAGGATCAACCACCTGAGACCTGCAGGTCCCAGCAGAAAAAAAATGCCAAAAAACCCCCAAAACCCTTAAACCTGCTGCTTGGTTAGGGGGAGATTTACAGTTTTGTGCTGGCCTGCAGACCAAGGGCTGTGTTTAATGGTGAGTGGGAGGGGAAATTTCCATATTCCCAGGTCCTTTCCTTGTAGCCTCTGACCATGTGAACACGAAGATGTTTTTGGGAAATCTTTCATTTCTCAAAGTATTTTTTCCCCTCGTTTTTTCTGATGAAGTTGCTCATGGAAAATGGACAAGTGAGCCCAGAGGAATTGTCCAGCCCCGGCTGGAATTGTCCAGCCCCGGCTGGAATTGTTTGTTCTGTGCTGCTGGAGGTGCTTTGAGCTCTGCTGGGGCTCCTGCCCAGCTCCTCCACACTGCCCCTGTTACCTGATGGCTTTTCCCTGTTTTTAATCCCTTCCTGATGCCTTCGTGTGGATGCTTCCCTGCATCCCAGCGRAACAGATGGCTCAGCATTCCTTTCCTGCGGGGAAGGGAACATCTGGCAGCTCCCGGGGCTGCCATCAGCCCCACAGAGGAGGYGCTGGCGGGGTCGTGTCCCAAAAAGTGGCAGATTTCCATCCCGGGGAAGGGACTCTGCTTGGGGTGGGTCCTTCATTCCGTGTGGGAAATGTGGGATTTAATTTTTGTGCTTGTACCAACTGTACTCCGTCCATAAACTCGGTGTTTGGAAGGAGGGTGGAGCCCATGGACAGGGAAAAGATGCTCCCAGGGGCTGGTCTGGAGTCTCTCCCTGGATATTCCCTAGGAATAGGCCCCATGGGCAGCTGCACACATTCCATGTGGTTTTATAAGGCCAAAAAAGTGAAATTTTCCCAATTTTTATGGGCAGAGTCACACAACAATATTTGCTCCAACAMATTTTCGTGTTTTAACAAATTCTTATAACAAGTTTATCCTAAAAATATSGGAAATATGGGATACAGTGCATGAGTAGGTTACGTAAGTGACTCAGTATAATAATTCAGGAATCAATCAGTCCTTTTTTCACTGAGTACAAATGCAGAAGCTTTGAGCACAGAAAAAGCAACTTGTTTTCCTGAAAGTGAGGAAAACTACAGCAGCTGTGCCTTCCTGGCAGCCTTTGTGCAGTCAGGCATCGGAAGGGTGGAGGCCCCACCCCYGGAGGTGTCCAAGGAATTCCTGGACGTGGCACTCAGGGCTCTGGGCTGGGGACAAGGTGGGCATGGGGCACAGCTTGGATGCTGTGAGCTTGGAGAGCTTTCCCAGCCTCAGTGATCCTGGGATTCCAACCGTATTAAATTATCCGGGAGAACATCTCCCACCCTCAATTCCAACCTGCTGCAGGGGCAGAAGTTTCCCCCCTTGCTCCAGGGGTTCCAGTCTGGCCYTAACTCACCCCAGCAGGGCGATGGGAACAACTGGAGATTTCCAGATCCCAGCACATCCCAGCCCCCACAGGAAATATCCTGGGAGATATTAATAGGAGAGTGCTGGGAGGATTTGCATCTCCTTGGGTAGYTCTGCTGGAGTTAATCTTAGCACACTGCAGCTAATTTGGGCACCCAGACTGTGAAAAAAGGATCAAAAATAGAAGGTTAGAGATGAATCAAAAACCCAGCAGGAGGAAGGGGAGGCTTGGAAAGAATTACAGACCAGGARATGTCAGGATACCTTTTCCTGGTGAATTCCTGGRGTGGTGGCACAGAGGGCRTGGCCCTGAGSAGTTTTCTCCAGGGGTTTTTGGAGCATGGCATTGCTTGCAGGAGGTGCAGCGGACAGGATGATGTCCTGAGGTGTTCCAGACCTGTGGCCAGGGAGTGGCTCCTGAATTTTGGGATTTGGGGGTTTGCACCAGGCAGCAACTGAACAAAACCCCAGAATTTTGCTTTCAAAAGGCGGAGCTCAGTAACAAGAGAGAAAGGAGAAGGGAAGGTGAAATCTTTAAATGTCACTGAGGTTCCAGCTCTCCAAAAGCCAGGAGAAAGCTGCAAAGTAACTGGGGAAAAAATGTTTCCTTTCTGGGATTTGTGCAAAGCTTTTTTTTCACCTKAAGTCTTTCTGGAACTCCATCTCTAAGCCAGAGCTCTTCAGAGACAGATTTGCTCAAAGTGTTGGCCAATAAAAGAGGAAACACTCGGAATGGCCTCAAATGGCCTCAAGTTGCACCAGGAGAGAAATTCTTCCCTGTGAGGGTGGGGAGGACCTGGCACAGCTTCCCAGAGAAGCTGTGGCTGCYCCTGGATCCCTGGCAGTGTCCAAGGCCAGGCTGGATGGCGCTTGGAGCAGCCTGGGATAGTGGAAGGTGTCCCTGCCCATGGCAGGGATGAGCTTTAAGGTCCCTTCCAGCCCAAACCATTCCATGGTTCTGTGATATTGGATATTAGGAAAAATTTCTTCATGGAAGGGGTTGTCCAGCCCTGGCACAGCTGCCCGGGCAGGGGTGAAGTTCCCATCCCTGGCAGTGTTCAAAAAACACGTGGATGTGGCACTTGAGGACGTGGATTTGTGGAGCCCATGGTGGTGGAGGGTTCACAGCTGGACTTGGTGRTCTTGGAGGTCTTTTCCAASCTTAACAGTTCCAGRAATTGCCAGTTAGGGAAGCATCCATTTTCCAGGCCCAGATTTCTGTGGAATTTGCCTTAAACCACTACAAGAATTTATAGTTTAGCAGTTACACCAACCCTGATTTGCATTTTAGGCWGCACCAATTTTAATGTTCCCCCTGGAACTGGATCCAACCCTTCGGTAGTGGCACTCACATCTCCATGAGGCTCCTCCTTTATCACTTCCAAGGAGTTTTGATGCAGCCAAGMGATCCCCCAGCCAGATCCCAGCGTTCATTAACCTTATCAGAGATCTGTGTGGGGATGGCAGAGATAATTTAAAGCGCGTGCAGAAAAATCTGCCTTTAAAAGAATAATTAACTCCAGCTCTCGGCTCGGAGTTTATCAGCGAGGTGAGGCTCAATCGCTTTCAATTCTATTTTTAAAGGGATTTGTAGCTTTGTTCCCAAAGCCTTGATGACCTCCTACAAATTAAACCTGGCTCTGGTTCTCCCGGGAGCTCTGCTGGAGAGGGAKGAGCTGCCCAGGGCTGAGCTGTGGGGAGAGGTTTGAGCAGTGAGGGTCCCACTCTGCCCTGGGTGGCACCTGGGGACATTTCCAGGGGGAAATGGGGCAGAGCAAGGTGTGTCCCACTCTGGACTGGTTTAGGTGAGGCTCAAGTCTTCTAAGATCATTGAGTCCACACTTGGATTAAATATGTTCAAATATGTTAGAAGTGCTTTTTGGGAACACCCTGAGGCTCGAGGAGCAGCAGCTGGAGCTGGATGGGGTGGGCAGGGAGCTCTGTGGGGAAGCAGAGGGGGTTTGGGGTCCGTGTGGGTGCTGTGGGAAGGGAACGGATGCTGAAGGGTGGCACTGGGGGCCAAGTGTCACCCGGGCTGGGCCACCCTGCTGGACACGGGGAGAGGGGCTAAGCCGGGGCAGCCTGGGGGACCCCTGTGTCCCACGGGAGAGGGGCCCTCCCCCCAACCCTGCTGGGTGTGGGATGTGCCTGGAGCAGCGGGAGGCGTGGTGGCACCGGGGACACTGGCTCTGGAGTGCCCAGCAGYGCATGAAACATCAATAATGGGTCAGAAAACACCGGAACTGTGGAATCCTTTCAGTTGGAAAAGCCCTCCGAGACCATGGAGCCCAACCACCCCCAGCACTGCCAAGGCCACCCCTGCCCATGTCCCCAAGGGCCACATCYACACGGAAATGAAGCAAACCAGTGAATGTTCTGTGATTTATTCGGCTGAGACTGGAGCTGGTTTTACATTTACTCTGTTTGGTGAGTGCTGGGGAGCGATTGTTAAACCCAGGATTTCCCTGAGAACAGKCACAGACCTTCAGCACTTCCCTGGGCACCCCTGGTTTGGGATTTCCTAGAACCCCCTGAGCTCCTCAGAACATCTCAAGCCTTTTGAGCAGCAGTGAGTCCCTAAACGAGCAGCTCAGGTAGCAGAGAATTAAAATTCCCTCCCCAGTTCTGCTGTAACTCCTGCAGGATTTGTGGGACTGCCTGAGTGGGGCTGGAGCTCGTTCCTGGCGGGGAGAGGGCTGGAGCTGCCAGGCTGGCTCCTCCCGGAGCGTGGGAATGCGTGTGGAATCCTGATGCTGTTGCCAGGGGAAAGGCACATCTCTGTCCCTGGAAGATGAGCCAGCAGGGACTGGCTCTGTCCTGCCCTTGCTCTGGGTTAGGGACGAGCAGGAGGCACAAACTTCCCAGGCACTGGGAATGTTGGCTGTGGCAGATGCAGGGAGATGCTCCTCGGCTCCTCCTTCCCCTGCTCAGCTGTCGGATGAGTCCCTGGAGTGAGGTGGAACCAGATGTGGGAACATTTTCCTTGCAMTTTATTTCAGCTGCTTTGGCAAGAGAGCTTTAATTTATTCTCGTTTATGCTTTGCTTCTAATCCTGGTGTAGTGCAGGAATTTCAAGAGCCTTCAGTGGAGTCTCCACCCCAGAGGTGTCCAAGGAATTCCTGGAGGTGGCACTCGGGGCTCTGGGCTGGGGACAAGGTGGGGATCAGGCACAGCTTGGACTTTTTGACCTTGCATATCTTTTCCAGCCGCAGTGATTCTGTGTAATTCCATTTAAACTTTAGCCCTCTGTCAGCAAATTCATGTATTTCAAGTGGCTTCRTTGAAAACTGAGATAGGTGTGGGTAGGAAAACCCAACTTTTTCCTAAAAAACCTCACACAGGGCAGTTCCATGTGGAAAATTCCAACTCGGGAGGTGATTTGATAGAGAATGTGGCAGAGCAGATTATTGCTCTGTTAAGAGCAAACTCAAATTGCAAAAACTTCCTCTTTAAATCTGTTTCCCAGTCTGTTTCTAACATCATTTACCTCCATTCCAAGCAGTCAGGATCTGGAATAAGGCACCAGTTATATGTGGAATTGTCATCAACAGGGGGGTTCTGCCTTGTATTTCCTCCCAGAGCTTTGGATGCTCCATCTCTGCTGCCTGACACACAACAGGGCATTAAAYAAAGCAGGAATTACACTCTGTTATACTCAATTCCTTCAATATATTCCAAATCTTCCAACTCTTTTCTGACACAAGAGCTTAAATAGGTGTGAACATCCATCAGCTCCTGCTTTGCAGGAGATTCTCCAGGAGAAAAGGCCAAGCCAAGGGTCAGGGAACACCAGACAGGGAAGGGCTCCAGCGGGCAGAGGTTTTTCCAGGACTTGCATATCCTGGTGTGCTGATTTTCAGGAAAGCTGGATTGACTCTGCTGCTGCTCTTTGAGCCCTGTCCTGACAGAAGGGATGTCCAGGCCTTCAGCTCCAGCGAGGATAAAGCAAAAGCTTCTCTTAGGACTGAAATCYGGGTTTTGTTCCAAGGTTTTAGGGATTTTTAGGGATCAGTGAGTCACCTGTGCCCTGGTAAATGACACTGGTGTTAATTAGCTGGGTAATTGGAGGAGGAATGTGCTAACCAGCTGCTTGTTTGGCTGAGGCGATTCCCACAGTAAGGATTCCYGACTGGAATGGTATAGGAGGGAGTGGATAAAGTGTTTTCCTTAGCACYGGGCACCACAGGCAGAAGGAAAAGGACAAGTGTCCTGCACTGCAGAGTTGTCCATGCTTTCCTTGTGAGGAAATGGGGATGGAACAGGAATGTTGGGTCTGGAACTGTTTCTGGTCCAGCTCTGGCTGCTCTGTGGTCGTGCTTGGGAAACTGGTGCAGGTTTTTCYCTTTGGCTTCTTTTGCACTTCTCTGGTTAAAGGGCAGCGCCATTCCAGGGAAATGCCTGGCAGGAGGGCTTGGCACAGCCTTGCTTTGCAGTGAGATGGATCAGGGAATYCTGGAAAAGTTSGGATTKGAAGGACCTTAAAGCCCATCCAGTGCCACCCCTGCCATGGRCAGGGACATCTCCCACTATCCCAGGCTGCTCCAAGCYCYRTCCAGCCTGGCCTTGGACACTGCCAGGGATCCAGGGGCAGCCACAGCTTCTCTGGGCACCCTGTGCCAGGGCCTCCCCACCCTCCCAGCCAGGAATTCCTTCCCGATATCCCATCTATCCCTGCCCTCTGGCAGTGGGAAGCCATTCCCTGTGTCCTGTCCCTCCACCCCTTGTCCCTCCAGCTCTCCTGGAGTGCCTTTAGGCACTGGAAGGGGTTCTTGTCTCATTTTTCACAGTTTTTCACCCTCTGCATGGAGAATTCCCTCCTAACAAACCTCAGGATGCAGGACCAGGAGCTCAGAGGGATCAGCCCGGGTGTTATCCCACAACTAAAACCTGCAGATTTCCCCGTGTGGGCTGGGGGATGACAGAGCAGTGATTCGGTTGCTTTCATCCATTTTTGGGTGGCTYGTGTTTGGAGCTGCCTCCTGGTGTAGTTTTTGTTTCCAAGGAGTGATCCCAGCCCCGTTCCCATGGGGCAGGGCAGTGGGAGAAATGCTGCGGGATTGGGGCTGCCCCTTCCTGCAGCGCCGGGTTTGGAGCAGCAGCAGGAACGGCCCATCAGCATTCCCGAAACACTTTCGGAAGTGCTGGCAAATGGAAGAGCAGGGATTAATCTTTTAAGGACTCCTAGAAGGTAATTTTGTCTCAGTGCTTCCCTTCARTCCCTGCTTTTGAACTCCCAGCCAGAGGTCCCTCCTCTCATCCCAAGGACAGGCAGGACCCGAATCCCTGCTCTCACGCCTCTCGGGAGCAGCAGCATCGGGATAACTCTGGGAAACTCGGCTYTATTTAGGTCACTGGCTCCTGAAGAAGCTTTCAGATGAGCATTCCGAGCCTGGAGGTTTTTCCTTGCCCTCCCTGAAGGAGGGGGAGGCCCTGAACAGCCTCCTGGGTGCTCTGTGGGGTGCACACGGGGACAGAAGGGGCCCTGGGAGCTCCTCTGCTGCCAGAGCCCAYCTGGGCTCAGCGCAGGAACAGGGATGCCTTGGGAAGGATTGTCTCTTCCAAAGAAAGGAAAATGAAGCCCAGGGAACRAAGGAGGCTGGTAATGATCGAGGCTGGTTGGGTTTGATAGCTGGAGARTAAAATAAAAATAATCTCCTTGGCCGAGAGAGCGTTTGGTGACAAATCCATTGAAATTCTCCTGAGCTTCGCCTGTGCCAGGGCAGGAATGCCCAAACACTGGAAACCTCTGGGCAGCTCTGTAGAYCAGAAGGTTCTAGAAAGGAAAACATTTCTGTTTGTGCTTTGCTTTTGTTCAGTGAGCCCTTTGAGCTGTCGCAGCTCTGCAGCCTCAGGAGCTGGCAGGGGGAGGTTATCCCTAAAAACAGCACCTCAGGAGCTGGCAGGGGGAGGTTATCCCTAAAAACAGCACCTCAGGAGCTGACAGGGGGAGGTTATCCCTAAAAACAGCACCTCAGGAGCTGACAGGGGGAGGTTATCCCTAAAAACAGCACCTCAACTTTTTGGGATATGCAGAGGGATATTCTAACATTATCTTTTAAAAACTTTCCCATGTTGTATCCTCACCCAGGCCGTTTACTCTGTTCCAAATGGGCTGTTTAATTTCATTGCGCTGTAACAGTTTATTATTAAATATACATTGGTTGTATAAGYGGAAACAACATTGGAACAGTTCCTGGTGTTTTGATATCCTCCAGTTTGTTCCCCAAAACTATTTGGCTTGCAGGAAAATTCTAAAGTAAAACTTTCCTGTCTGATTTCCATTCCTCTGTTCTTGCCTTGCTTTCTGCAGGATTTCCCTTGGAAGTGAAATTTCAAACCCCAGCTGGCTTTGCTAAAAATACTCCTGCTCAAACCTTTGGATTTCATTTACATATATTTTATTCTCAGCTGTCTCTGGGCACAGGGATTTTCCCTAAAACATCAAATATTTGGGGGAAGTGGAATCTCTGTAGGGGCTGCTCCTGCACTTCCCATCTTTCCCRAGGATCAGTACAAAGGAATGGGATGCTGGATGAACCAAAGGTGTTCCAGTCGGGCATGAGGAGCTTGGCCAGAGGGCAGCTGTTAAACCAGGATGGAAAAGTTAAGGAAAAAAGGTTGAACAACCTGGGATAGTGGAAGATGTCCCTGCCCGTGGCAGGGGTGGARTTGGATGSGATTTAAATCCCAAACAGCTCTGGAATTCCATGAAAAATTGAATGACTTGCACAGCTTTGCTGTCTGGAAGTGAAGCTGTGGATGAGGCCAAACAGGAGAATCCCCTGCAGTKGGCAGGTCCTAAATCCCAGTGTGAACTCCTGGATTCTGTAAGCACACGGAAAGTTCTCCATGCTTATGATTAGATAGGAATTCCTTACACTTCTGCTCTCTGGAAGGGCTGGAGAACACTTGCAGGTGAATCCCATGGGTTTGGGTGGCTGCTCGTGGGCTGCCTGGGCTGGAAGAAAAAAACCCAGGATTTACCTGGATAAAAATGGAAATAAAGCTGGGGTCAGRTCAGATGGACATAGATCAGACCAGGAGGAGGTTATGTGAAAAATATGGATATTTTAACACAGCCCAGTGGAGAAAGGCCTCTGGAACAGCAAAAATTTGATATTTTGAGGGCTGGAGGTGTGGGAATTCACAGGATCTCAGCAGAGGCTTCCACGTGAGCTCAGTGTGATGGTGAAAGGAACTTAGAGGGGATGTGTGTGGGGCTGAGCATGGAAATATCCCAGAAGTGCTGATCCTCAGGATGGACAGGGACGGAAATCTTTGCGTTGGCATCCCGGGATAACACGAGGGAGATGTTCCCAAAGCTGCTCCTCGCCGTGCCCTGAGGGCAGGCTGGGCTCAGGCCCCTCTCAGGGTCTCCYGGCACCTTTTGTGGTCCCCAGAGAAGGAATAAATCTCATTTAAATAAGGGAAAACTGCAGATGCTCTGGCTCCACCAAACCACGCAGGTGAAGCACGCTGAAAATTCAGAGAAGACGAAAAAAAGCTGATTGCGGTGTCTTGTGAGGAGAGCATCAATACATTGTTACAGATTCCTTGCTATTTGCCCACAGGGCTCGGTGAGATGATTGTTATTGCAGGCACACTTCCCCCTCCCCGGATGAAGGAACTCACACCCTTCCAMAGCCGCCCTCATTTCCAAAGCAATGTTGTCACTAAACGTCTGTGAGGTAGAGTGGGAGTCCCTCTGGATTTCCGGGAGGCTGTGTGAGCGCAGGGCGAGCACAGSCTGCATCTGCTCCGCCGCGGCTGGCGGGCCCTTCAGCCTGAAATATGCTGCCGTAACTCGGCCTGCTTCCCCTGCCTTTGGAATATTTCATGCCTTGCGTGCGCAGCAAGAGGTCCTTAGACAAGGCTGAGAGCGGAGGGAATTTTTGTGGAAGTTTTAGAGAAGGAAACCTCATTAATACTTAAGGGAAGTGGGTGCAAGCCCAGGTTTTTGCCCTGGTGTTTGTGGAGTGGGGAATGTGGCCCAGAGGGTGGGACATGCTCAGGGGTGACCTCCTTGGGGCCCCCCAGGACCTGAAGAGACCCTACAGGAAATAGGGAGACTTCCCACTGCCAGAGGGCAGGGTTAGATGGGATATTGGGAAGGAATTCCTGGCTGGGAGAGTGGGCAGGCCCTGGCACAGGKTGCCCAGAGAAGCTGTGGCTGCCCCTGGATCCCTGGMAGTGTCCAAGGCCAGGCTGGACAGGGCTTGGAGCAGCCTGGGATAGTGGGAGGTGTCCCTGCCCCTGGCAGGGGTGGGATGGGACAGTTTTTAAGGTCCTTTCCAACCCAAACCATTCTGAGATTCTGTTTTGGTTCCTTAACCCCTCCAACCACCCCGGACTCCAAGCGGGTGATGCCTCCTGTGGTATCAGACTCCAAGGCAGGAGCAGGCTGGGGTCACATTCCCTCTGCTGGAGCTGAGAGTGGYTGTTCTGGAGCAGATTCCTGGTGTCTGTTCTGCCTGTGGGGAACAGGGAAGGTTTGGAGGGGCCATGGCCCAGGGGATGGAGGTGTTCCTGCTGGGGCTGTTTGCGAATTCTCGGGATGAGGTGGGGATGCTGACTCGTTTCCACACCCCCTGCACGTTTCAAATACAGTGGCAAGAGACAAAACCCACCTGAGGTTTTCCACAACCCACTGGGAACACCTCAGCCTGGTGCAAACTCCTCCCAGAAATCTGATCCTAAGGGCTGCAGGGACAGGCGCGGGTGGATGCAGTGAGCACCTGTTGGGGACCCTGGGAATGCAGGAGGACCTGGAGGGGTTCAYCACCCATCTCCTCACCCCTTTGTGTGTGGGCAGCAGCCTCACCGTGCTGCTCCAGGCTCTGGAACCAGGATGGAGAAACCTTCCCAGGCCCCGCGGAGAGATGCTGCCAGGCTGGAGCCGAGCTGCATTCCTGCTCCAGCTCCCAGCCAGAGGCAGGAGAAATGAATAATGGATGAGCTCCTCGGGAAGCTGCGCGTGCAGTCGGAGAGCTCCGAGATCACAGCAGCCACCGGAGCCCCAGCCTCCCCTTCCYGCAGTGCCTGGAGCTAATTGGAGAGCGGGTCACCCGGGCTGGATGAGGAGGGGAATTCGGGAATGTGCAAGGCTGTAATTGCTTTCCTCCGGTGGGCTGAGCCGCTATTATCAGGATTCAACAATGGAGTCCCAGCCTTATTAATTTAAAATCATAGTGGGGGAGGAGATGGGCTGATTGCCTTTCTGTGGGGGTGAGGATGGGAGAATTCCTGATGTAGTTTGTTCTCCATGTCCTCTCCCTGGAGTGGGGTCTGTGTCCCTTCCAGCTCCAGGGATAGTTCTATTTCTGGCTGCAGCCCCTGCCTCAAATGCAGGGCCCAAGAGTGGGATGGATTTAAATTCCCGTGAGTGGAAGTGCTGTAGTGACGGTTCTGGAGGGTTTCTGACACGTGACATCAGCAGCAGTGCACCTTCCACTCACTCCAGCTAAAACCAGCTCCACTGAGGGGCTCTGATCGCCTCCTCTGCCTCTGGCTGGGTCACAGGGATCTCCTCCTGGGATTTCTCATGAAGAGAGGTCACATTTTTATTGGAAAATGAGCCCTTTTCTACTTGAAATCCAAAGAAGCTCGGTTTGGAAAGCAGCTGTAGGGAAGCAAAGTATCCTTTCCCTTATCCCTCATTATCCAGCTGTATTTGGGCTGATTCCCCAAATCTCCCCCAGATTTAAAGCTGACTAAGGCAGGAGGCTGAAGGTTTGGGCCACGTCCCAGAGCTCCATCCCRGGGAAGGATGGGTTGCCTGACCCTCCTCCTCTCCGGGGCCCTCTGGGTGTGCAAATGACTGGATTGATCAGGCTGTCCATTGATCAGCTCCTGCCAGGGCAGTGCTGGGGAGGCTGCAGCAGCTCCTGACATTGAGGATTTTCCTCCGGCCCAGCCGGCTCAGAGCTGCTCCCAACACCGCCTTTGCTGGGAGAACCCTGAGGGCTGCTCCTGYGTGGAGAGCATGGGCAATGCCGACTGCAGGGCACCCAGAGATTCCCAGCTGCAGCTCCCAGCCCTCTCCAAGAACTCCAGAACCACCCTGGATCGCTGCTCTGTCACAGCCTGCGATTTCCATACTGTCTGCATTTATTCCGTGGAGGAAAAGGGCAGGACAGGGCTCCGGAGAGCCTTTTTGCACCTTTTGGTGCCGAATGGATTGATCTGCACATCAGAGGTGCTCCCGCCCGCGCGGGGGTGAGGAACGAGCTCCTCTGGCACCGCTGACCCTGCAATCAGGGAGCAGCTCCCGGAGGCAGCAGTGAGGAATGGGTTCATTGTTTTCTCCTGGAGGAAGTTACAAAGGAAATGGAAGCTAATGCAGGTTTTTTTCCCAATTATGAATGTTCAAGCTGTTCAAGGCAGGATGACAAGGAACTTGCTTCCCATTTAATGAGCTAAAGATAATTGTAATTGGGGTGTGAGTCAGTCTGTGGAGCCACAAAAACAAGGCTGCTGCACCTGCATTGTAATGGTCTCCAAAAYGGGGCTGGAATGCCTTTCCTTGCGTTTTTAGAGACCCATGGGCATCGACCTGGTAATGCATTACCTGCAATTTTCGTTTAAAATGAGCATACCTGGGTTTATCCCTATCCAGCAGAACTTGCTTTTTAAACTCCCACAGGATGGGAAACAGTGCTGGCAGCATTTGGGAATGCTGCAGAGGGCYGGATGTGGGAATGGATGTGAAGGAAAGGTGTAGTTCAGCAGTCACTGGACTCGGTCTTTAGGATGGGCTATTAAACAGGTTTGATTTGTGTTTTTGGGTAATGTGAAGAGTTAAAAGTCTGATTCAACCTTTATAACATCTGTAAGAGATGGTGGTWACAGAAAGGAGAATTCTCAGGCTTTTGCCTTCAAGGAAAAGTGGCTTTGAGGCCTGAGTTGCACAGGGAGCACCTGGAGTGGGATGGCTCCCACAGAACTGACCTCACAGTGACTTACCCGTTCCCAGCTCTGATTTTTGGGATACCAAGCAATGAAAGGGCGGGTTGGTGACTCCCTCTGCCCRCTGGGATGCTCCCACCAGTCTGGGAGAGCGCTCAGGAGGATCAGGGAGCCTTCTCCGTGGATACMCCACCGTCGGCGCCCGTGGATGTGCCACGGCAGCGCGGGCAGCGAGGGATGGCTCTGCCAGGGCCGTGCACAGGGACTCAGCAGGGCAGCGCTTTTCCCTGGTTCCCATCCCTCACCGCAGCCTGATTGGGAGGCAGAGGCGCTTTCCCCTGGAAAGGATTCCTTGGAGCTGATCAACGTCCCCTCTCAGCCCTTCCCTGCGGCAGGGACAGCGCTCGGGGAGGGGCGGCTCCGGCTGCGCCCGGCACGGGCGGGACAGGGATGGGACATTCCACATCCACAGGCCCTGATTGATGGGAATACCSGAGTTAACAGGGCCTGGAGGAGAGTCTTGGCTTGGAGTTTCACTCCACTGATCCYCAGTAAAATGCTCCGAAGCTGTGTCCTTCTGTAGGGAATGCTGAGCAATGGCACAGAATTCCAGACTGGTTTGGGTTGGGAGGGACATTAAAGCCCATCCCATTCCACCCCTGCCACTGGCAGGGATACATTCCACTAGCCCAGGCTGCTCCAACCTGGCCTTGGCACACTTCCAGGGATCCAGGGGCAGCCACAGCTTCTCTGGGCACCCTGTGCCAGGGCCTCCCCACCCTCCCAGCCAGGAATTCCTTCCCAATATCCCATCTAATCCCTGTTTTCTGAGAAATCTTTATTTGATTTTTTTTCATGTTCTTTTATGCAGAGAGGGAAAACCTTTAGTTGTTTTCCTGCTTGAGGTTAGGATCAGTCTCCAAGAAACTGGTGTTGGTTTTAGGGCCTGGGTCTGATTTATCCACCTCGTTTGGGAAGGGCAGGGCTCGTCTGGGAAACTTGGAGCTCAGGGATGTGTAGTTGGAGGGGCTGAACTATCCATGGAATCACAGAGAAAACAGGACCAGTGCCCAGATGGGGCCTCACCAGTGACAGAGTGAGGGGAGCATCCTCCCCATCCTGTCTGGATCTTTCCAGTTTGAGGGACAGGTCTTGGATTAAAAATAAAATTTTTAAAAAAAAATTWAAAAAWTTATAAAACATGTCTCTATAAACATCTRTTGAGGACACAATGGAGCCAATAAGCTGAATTGATAAGATAAAACCAACTTTAACACTGTGATTTATCTTGCCCCCTTTGCCTTTTCCCCCCATCCCGAGGGAGGTGGTTCCTGGACTTCCCCTCCCAACCAGGCTGGATCTGGATGCACAAACCCTATTAAAAACCCCGTTATTTGGAATGGTGTGTGGTGCATCCCAGCAGTGCCCCCAGGCCCCTCTGGAGCAATGAGCAAGGTCACAATTAACGTGCTGGAACTTCCAATAATGGAGCAACCAACGGAGCAGGGCTGGGCAGAAGGAGCAGCTGGATATTTCCACGCTGCAGAGACCGGGAATGCCGCACGCTCCTCGGAACAGCAAACACCAAGGACGCTGTGAATTCCCAGG
Source organism: Amblyornis subalaris (assembly GCA_018881555.1). Lineage (NCBI taxonomy): Eukaryota > Metazoa > Chordata > Aves > Passeriformes > Ptilonorhynchidae > Amblyornis > Amblyornis subalaris. The sequence continues at coordinate 1,806,688 of JACAXG010000127.1, forward strand.
CTCCTGTGTGCTGCACCGTTTCTCAGGAAGAGCAGAGACTGTTAAGCAGGTTTTGCCCAGAGTGCTGAAGTTTGCAGAGAACTGCCCTGGGTAGGGCGGAAAAAACGAAAGAAAAATAACTCTGAAGAGCGAGGGAGGTAAAGGACAGAGCCGCTTCTTTCCCACTGAATTTTTCTAGGATCACTGACAGTGTCTGAGCTTCAGGGAGCTCAGGTTCAGACAGAAGCAGMGCAGACCAAAGTTCTCTCCGTGGGCACAGGCAGCCCCTGGAGAGGTTCCCAGGGTGATCCCAAACCAGTTTGGCTTTCCCATGCAAATCCTGGCAGTGACAGGGACTGCTGCAGGGTGGGATCTGGGATCTGGGGGGATTTCACCCCAAATGCACCACTTTAATTGGATTTGTGAGTGGGGGAGGATTCTTCAGGTGGAACCCTTGGATGGGTGTGATGGGGCTGATTCCATCCAGCACGCAGGTCATCGGGATTTGCTGGATCAGGCTGATAACCCAGGGGCAGAATTCCATGGTCTGAAACACGGCAGGGGTTGCTTCAGTCACTCTTTCCTCCAGGACTAAGAGTTCACACCAGGTCTGGGGGCTCCTGGCGCTCCCAGCGCTGCAGGAGCAGCTGGAATGGGTTGGCACCAAACAAAAAGAAAAGTAGGGATRTTTCTGGGTGGGGATGAAGATTCCATGCAGATTAAACTAATAAAACACCAATGGATGTGGGAATACAGGAAATGTTTGGGGCCTCATTTGACACTCTGCACACTGAGGGACTTCTGACCCAGTGGGATTTTCCAGTTGCATCCTGGTGGGGCCAGGGTCTGGCTTTAGGCAGAGAAGGATGTTCAGAACTTGTTCTTTTTGAATTTATAACCTGTGTAACGCCATTCCTGGGACATGGACAAGACTGGGCTGATTTGGACAAAGGAAAACAATTAAAAAATCCAAACCCTACAGAGACCATAAATCCCAGAATGGGCTTGGAAAGGACCTTAAAGCTCATCCCATTCCACYCCCTGCCACGGGCAGGGACACCTGCCACTATCCCAGGGTGCTCCAAGCTCTGTCCAGCCCRGCCYTGGRCACTTCCAGGGATGGGATATCCACAGTTTGTCCGGGCAATCYGCTCCCAGTGCTTTCCCACCAGAGGCTGATTAATGAGGCCTGGCCATCCAGCACCACTTTCCAAGAAAAGAGAGGTTTCTTCTTTTCTTCTCTCTGACTTCAAACATAACACTGTMTTTTCCATTCTATTTTTTTTCCTCTCCCCCTCGGTGCCGATGCCCTGGAAATGCTGTCTCCTGCAGTTTTCCACGAGAGCCCCGTTCCGCAATTTCAGCCCAATTTGGCTGAGGGCGTGAGTCTGACAGGAAGGCACAGCTGGAATTTCTCAGGCCTTGCCAGGGATGCCAAATAAATCCATATCAACTTGACAATTATATCTTTACAGCGGCTTGGGAAAGAAGAGCCAGGGAAGCTCGTCGATAAGTTCCCTTTCCACGAGAGGAGAGTCCTGTGGAAAGCCCACAAAGGCTGTGTCTCCCGATGGATCTCTCGGAGGCAGCCGCTGTGGGAGGCTGGTTAGAAAAGGCTTTTCATTGACAAACTTTGATTTTAGGGGAGATTTTTACTAACAAAGCCTCGGCTTGAGTCGTTGCACGCTGCAGCCATAAACCCAGAGACGGAGCATGGATCATTTTGACTGGAGGCCAGGCTCCAAGGGCGTGGGTTTAAAGGGCTGTGCTGGTGGCACAGTGACACTGGATCACAGACTGGGACTGGGACAGGGAGCCGGGCTGGTGACAACTCACAGGAGGAACTCTACAAGCTGAGTGGGAAGTCATTTCCAAAGTCAAAAATGAGATTAATTAGTGCTACGTGTGCTCCCGGCACCCAGGAGAGCCAAAGGCTCCGATTTCCCTGCTCCTTCCCTGTTCACGCCTCCCCCACAGCCAGGGAAGAACAAATGGGGCCTAATTCCGTTTGCTATTTGGGACAGCCTATATATAAACACAGGAATATGGGCTGTGACCCTCAGGGGGACCTCGAGCCACTCCTCCTCTCGTTGCCCTACTTCTGGCAATCCTGTGTGCCAGGGAGGGGCTTGTCCATGGAGCTGTTCTTGGAGGGAACAGCTCGGAATCCTGCAGAATGTGTTTTCCGAGGGCATCCTCCAGCCCGAGCAGGCAGCTGTCCCCTGCCAGCAGCAGGAGAGGGCAGCTCCGGGTGTCGAACGCTTCCACATTTCCCTGCTTGGATCAGGGCCCTGCTTGGGCTGAAGTGTCCTCAGCGTCCTCCTGGGAATTTCCTCCGTGGCATTTCCTGATTGTTGGCAGCCCCAGCGAAGCTCCTCCGCGATCCGAGAGCGGCTGAGCTGCGGCCGCAAGGAGGGAGCGGAGCCGTGCAGAGGAGCTGCAGCAATCCCAGCCTCCCAGAGCCGCGGAAAACAACCCCAAAAACACAGCACCACCGGCTGGGAGCTGGCAGGGGTGAGGGATGGGGAAGGAACAGTCACAGCAGCCCCGGGAGAGGCTGTGAGCAGGAGCTGAGCTGGCCTGGTGACGCAGCACGAGCAGGGCTGGGGAAAACAACTGTGGAATAACAGCAGGGAAAGCAGGGATGGCTGGCTGTGAGCAGGAGGCCAGCAAAGCTCCTGGTGGGATGGGAATCACAGGATCCCAGAATCCCAGACTGGGTTGGGTTGGAAGGGACCTTAAAGCCCGTCCAGTGCCACCCCTGCCATGGGCAGGGACACCTCCCACTATCCCAGGSTGCYCCAAGYCCTGTCCAGCCTGGCCTTGGACACTGCCAGGGACCCAGGGGCAGCCACAGCTTCTCTGGGAATCCATCCCAGAATTGTTTGTTGTTGCTGACTGAGGGCAATAAAGAGGGGTGGGAGAAAGGAAAACCTTACACTGCCAACAAGGGGAGCTTTCCCTGCTGAGTTATTTCTCCTTATTTTGCCTTTTCTCCCACGAATTCTGCACCGTGTCCAAAACGGCTCCTGTCTCAAACAAACTCTGCCAGGTGATGCTGTTTTCAGGTGCTTTTCTGCAACATTTCTGCTTTTGGGAGAAAAAAAAAGCTCTCCCTGTCCCACATTTGGGCTATTTTGGGAAGCTTGGATGACCACTGGCTGCGGGAGAGCTCTGTGTACCTGGCAGTTTCAGATCTTGGCAAAGTGTGTGGGATGGGTTATCCCTGCACGGAGGATGGAGGAGATGCTGCACAGAAGCTCCTCCCTGCCTGCCTGTCACCTCACCTGCCGCCCCCAGCCCGGGAAAAGCTGGAAYTTGGATAAGGTGGATGTGACTTGGATGTCATGACCTTGACCAGAGCACCCCAAGGCCCACAGGCTGCTGAAAGCCATTCGGATGCAGCTCCGTGCAGGAATGCCAGGAAAAGGGTTTGGATGGCTAACACCTGCTTTTAAAGGGGCTTTGGCACAAGGACCTGGAATCCCAGAATCCCTGAGGTTGGAAAGGCCCTCCCAGCCCAGCGAGTCCAAGCTGTGCCCCATCCCCACCTCGTCCCCAGCCCAGAGCACTGAGTGCCACATCCAGGAATTCCTTGGACACCTCCAGGGATGGGCACTCCAAACCTCCCTGGGCAGCCCCTSCCAAGGCCTGACCACGCTTTCCATGAGGAAATTCTCCCACCCAAGCCCCCCCTGGCACAGCCTGAGGCCRTTCCCTCTCCTCCTGTCCCTGTTCCCTGTTCCCAGAGCCCGACCCCCCCCCGGCTGCCCCCTCCTGTCAGGAGTTGTGCAGAGCCAGAAGGTCCCCCCCTGAGCCTTCTTTTCTCCAGGCTGGAGTTGCAAATCAGCCTGAAAACACCTGGAAAACCTCGGCCAGGACTTGCCCTTGTTACCCAGCAAAGTAACCCAGGGGGGCTTTGTTGTGGGGGGAGCTGAGCCCCATTCCCAGTCCCAGTGTAGGACGCCGCCAAATGTGGGAACGACTCAGGAAGGGCTGGGCTTGCCCCCCGCTCCCACCCAGTGATCCCAGGGAACCTGCAGCCTCCAGGTAGGGCATCTCTTCCAGGATAATCATTTCATTAAGTCTTCAAATGATAAAGAATCTGCTCTGTATTAGCTGAGTGCCTTCACTGCTTAATTAACTTTATTCCTACTCCACATTTGTTTAGTTTCACCTTCCAGCCTTTGGTTCACATTATGAATTTTTTTTGCTAAATTAAAGAGCTCCTGGTCTCAGAATCTCCTGCCTGTGATGGCTCTAAAGAACACAGAGAAATTGGCTGTTACTTTTCCCTTGGATAAATTAAAAAGGTCAAGTGCCTTTAACCCTTAATATCTCCAYAAAACTGACTTAAAGGAGAGACCTCCAGAGGAGGCCATGGAGCTGCTCCCAGGGCTGGASCCAGGCTGGAAGAGATGGGGGTGTCCAGCCTGGAGAAGAGAAGGCTCCAGGGAGACCTCAGAGCCCCTTCCAGTGCCTAAAGGGGCTCCAGGAGAGCTGGAGAGGGACTTGGGACAAGGCATGGAGGGACAGGACACAGGGAATGGCTTCCCACTGCCAGAGGGCAGGGATACATGGGATAGTGGG
>JACAXG010000127.1:1811331-1839051 GCA_018881555.1 Amblyornis subalaris
TTCCTGGCTGGGAGGGTGGGGAGGCCCTGGCACAGGGTGCCCAGAGAAGCTGTGGCTGCCCCTGGATCCCTGGCAGTGTCCAAGGCCRGGTTGGACGGGGCTTGGAGCAGCCTGGGATAGTGGGAGGTGTCCCTGCCCATGGCAGGGGTGGCACTGGATGGGCTTTAAGGTCTCTCCCAACCCAACCCATTCCATGATTTGATGACATCTCTGAGAACTTCCCCAGGCTCTGTGCTGGTGCCCAGGGCAGGGTGGATGGTCCTGGCACAGCATTCCCACCCCTGCCTCCATCCCACCCCCTCCCTGCAGCTCTCCCCAGTCCCAGCCACCCCTCCTGTCTGGCACACGCCCGTGCTTGGAATTCACCCCGATGCTTCCCAGGATCCCAACTCCCCGAGAAAACCAGGATCATGAATAAACATCATGAATAATTTCCTGAGGAAAGCAGAACTTCATCCCTGACTGTAAGAGAGGGGCAGGAGGGGAGCACTAATTAGAATATTTATGCAATCCAGCCTTGATGAGATCCATCTCCACAACGCAGGCAGAGGTCAGTCCCTTTTAATTCCATGGAAATGCCACGTTTCTGGAGCGGCTCCGTGCTTTAATTGCAGGTGCTGCCCCACATCCTCCTGCTCTGCAGAGCTCTCCTGGGCTGAGGGGTCCCAGGGCTGCCCTTGGGGTGCAGCTCCCGAGAGGAGGGTGGTGCCAGCACGGGGGTGCTGAGCAGCAGAGCGGCCTCAGCTGAGGTTTGGGATATTTCAGCTGCTTTAATCCCTGTCCAGTGGTTTTTGGAGCATGTGGAAGGTCCTTCTGCTTCCTCTCAGGRGTCGATTTCATTTTGGGTTCTTTCTGACCTTTGCTTACAAAGCTTTGGAGGCTGCTGGACACGTTTGGGTCGTGCTGGGCATTGGTCACCCCCGGGAAAACCAGGAGAGGTTCTGTGGGCAGGCCTGAGCTCATCCCAGAGTGGATCCTGCAGGAAGGATCGGGAAGGATTCGTGCCACGGTGCCCAGGCTGGATAGGGCTGAGCATTTCATGGGATGTCACATGGGATCAGCTCTGCGAGGGCAATTCCGTGCATCCCATTGGAGACAAACGACCTGCCCTCGGGTGTGCCACAARGAACTGAGGTTTCCTGCAGGGATGGAAAGGAAAGGATTCCCCTGCTCTGAACCGTGGCAGGGCGGGGGGGCAGTCACAGGCAGAGGAGCGGTGGCACTGAGGGCACTGAGGGGACAGAGGGGACAGAGGTGCCTTGCCCCAATTAATTTATTTATGTGGCTCAAACGCAGAGATGCTGATCTGTTCTGCTGYACCAAATGTTCCAGGAGGAGTTTTCCCTTCTCCAGCCAAGGGTTATCCCTGCGGGAGGAGCTGCCAGGACCACCCTGCCCTGAGGGCACTGAGGGGGAGGGAAGGAGCCCCCTCCACAGCCTGGGTGCCTGCCCAGCTTCTTGGCCTCTCCCCARCAGTCCTGCGTATTTTTTTCCCTAACTTTAAACCAGAAAAATCTATAATTTTTTAAACCTGTCACGTCCCTGATTTCAATAAAATTGGGCAGCAGAGTGTTAGAGCTAATGATATGTTTTAGACAAATAATAGTTTTATTGCCCTGGGTTTATAATCTTTTTGATTAAATGATTTGCTCAGATATTTGCACTCCCTCATTTGTTTTCTCCCTGTTCTTTAGAGCCGCTTTTAGGTTGTTGTTTTTCTGACCAGGGCATGTGACATTGTATGAGCTGGTACTGCTGGGTGTCCCAGTCAAGGTCTGGGGCTGGGGGAACACTCATGGGTTCAACAATCTGGAGTTTAAAAATGGGGGGRAAATCGTGCCCAGAGAAGCTGTGGCTGCCCCTGCCTCCCTGGCAGGGTCCAGGGCCAGGTTGGATGGGGCTTGGAGGAGCMTGGGATAGTGGGAGGTGTCCCTGCCCACGGCAGGGGGTGGGATGGGATGAGCTTTAAGGTCCCTTCCCACCCAAACCATTCTGGAATTTATGCTAGGAAAAACTCATGACTCTCACTCTGATGCCTTTGGTGCCTTTCCAGGGCACCTGCTCTGCCCCCACAGCATTTTCCACATCCAGGAGAAGCCAGAGCAAAGCCCAGACTGCCTTTAGAGCCTCTGCAGTTCCTGCCTGGGCACACGGAGTATTTCTATCCAGACAAAGGCGTGTTCCTGGTTATTGTAACTTTGTGCTTTAAGAGGACAAAGTCAGAGAGAAATGGTCAATAAGGCAGACACGATAAAAAGGGTAAATCTGCAAGGGAAAGAAAAAAAGCTGTGCCTTATTTTCTCTCCCCAGTAAATCAGCTGGGGAAAAGCTGAGTCAATAAAGCTCGCTTTGAGCAAGGCTCCTTTCTGCCGGGCAGGAGATCCATTGCTCGTGTGTTAATTGGCCCTTTAATCACCCTCCGTGTGCCGGGCCGCTGCCTTTGGAATCCTGCTGGAAGCTCTGGCTGCTGTCCCTTCGTGTCTGGCTTTTATGGGAAGAGCTCCTGAAAAGAGCCCGCAAATGCTCGATATCTGCATCAGCCATCGACAGCCCCACTGCAGCTCCCAGCCCACGCCGGGGCTCTCTGCTGCCACGTGGCTGCAATCCTCATTTTCTAACACTGGAATCCTCATTTCCCATTCCTTTCTATCATTTTTTTGTAGCAGTAGGAAAAAAAACCAAAACAAACAATCAGTGGCTCTGGTGTCACACAAATATTCCCAAGCCATTTCCAGCCCTGTGATGGAGCAGCACAAAGCTGGGCAGGAGTTTGGTCTCTCTGCTAATTAAGATTAAAGGTGGAAGTGGTTTTTCACAGGGAAAGCAGCTCTTCCTGAAAAATTAGAAAGAAYTGGGAAGAATGCAAAAAACCCCATTTTGTTAAAGAATCAAAGCAATGCAGTGTGTTCCCAACAGCACATCGTATTTTATATGTGGGATATCTGTGATTTATGTGGAAAATGGGCCCTGTTGGCGCAGGATTTCCCGGGCAGGGTCCGTGGGGCGCAGCCTGGGAGGAGTTGTGTGTGTGTTCCTCCCGCATTCCCTGCGGGATTTCACAGCCAGCTCGAGGTGTGGATTCAGGGCTCGGTGGGAAGTGCAGCAGCAGAGCTGGCAAAGGTGGTGTGATTCATCTCCCAGGAAAGCAAACAGGGAGCGTTGGATCCCGCAGGAGCAGGTGAACACGGGGCTGGGTGGGACAGGAGGGGCTCACTCCCGGGGGTGGATCCTGGCTGAGGGTCCAGCTCCTCCCYGAGCGCTCCCTGGGGTGGGATGCGGCGTGTGCTGAGGCTGAGTGTGCATCAAACCCAAACACATCCCTCTGTTGGACCTAATCCCAGCGGCATTCCAGCCTGGATGTGGCTGCTGAGAGGGGAGGGGTGGGAGCAGCACTGGAACAGCTCTGTGGGTCAGGGCTCCCCACGGCACAGGGCTGGGAATGCTGCTCCTGTGCAGAATCCATGGATACCTTGGGTGTGAAGGGTCAGTAGAAGTGTCTGGAAGGTCTGTGGGGATTATCTCAGTGGATTAAAGGAAATCCGATTGGAATGTGATCCAGAGAGAAGAGTAAGAAGGAGATCATAAAATCATAGAATCACGAAATGGTTTGGGTTGGGAGAGACCCTAAATCCCATCCAGTGCCACCCGTGCCAGGGGCAGGGACACCTTCCACTATCCCAGGCTGCTCCAAGCCCCATCCAAACCTGGCCTTGGACACTGTCACGGATCCAGGGGCAGCCACAGCTTCTCTGGGAATCCCATCCCAGCCTCTCCCCACCCTCCCAGCCAGGAATTCTTTCCCACCGATCCCACCTAACCCTGTCCTCTGGCACTGGGAAGCCATTCCCTGTGTCCTGTCCCTCCATGCCTTGTCCCAAGTCCCTCTCCAGCTCTCCTGGAGCCCCTTTAGGCAAAGCACTTGAAGTTCTTGGGGAAATCAGGGATAGCGAGGATGGGTGGGATGGATCGCCCCCCTGCAGTGTCTGCCCCCCTTTATCTCCTCCGGTTCGAGGTGAATTCACCCGTGGGGAGTGCAGGAGCTGCAGTGACACCCAGGGGTGATCTGCGTGAGGCTGCGCTCTCAGCACACCCGGCAGGGTCTGCTTGCTTCCTTTCCTGATTCCTGCATCCAGTGACACCTTTCCAGACAAAGCCCTCGGCTTCTCCCAGCAGGCACAGCCAGGATGCTCCAGAGGATCTCCCCCAGGAGCTGCAGGGCTGCTGTGGGTCCCTGCTGCTGCCCAAGCATAGCTGTCTTCATCATCATCATCATCATCATTATTATTATTATTATTATTATTATTATTATTATTATTATTATTATTATTATTATTATTATTATTATTATTTCTGGTTACTCCTGGCCTCAGTCCCTGCCCTGCTGCTGTCTCAGGTGCTTGGCAAAGCTCCCGAGGGGGACGTGTCCCTAAAAACGCCCCCATCAGCCTCCCCTGTTCCCTGAGCTGCCTGCAGCCCCTCCCGGCAGCTCCTCCCCGTTCCCTGTGTCACAGGTCACCCCCCCCCATCCATCCCAACCCTTCCAGTGCTCCAGAAAACTCATCCACACACCGGAAAATGCAGCTTTTCCTTCCCACAGGCGGGGAGCAGGGAGGGAGCTGTTCCCAGCCGCTCCCTCGGACGCTTCCCGCCGGGAATATTTCGTTCCAAGGCGCAGCAGAGCGCCGTGCTCAAGAACAAATCCCACTGTTAGAGCTGCACTTTCATCTCCCCTTTGGGAACAGGGAGCTTCCCAGTGTAATCCCGACGGCAGGAAAAGCCTGGTGGGAGTTGTAATGCACAGAATAAATTGCCATTGTCCCCTTTTTGCTGGAATTTGTGTGTTCTCCCGAACTTTGGGATGCAAGAAGCTCAGATTGGATTTCCAGGCTGTGATGAAAAGACTGATCATGGAATCCCTGACAGGATTGGGTTGGGAGGGACCTTAAAACTCATCCGATCCCACCCCCTGCCATGGGCAGGGACACCTTCCACTATCCCAGGCTGCTCCAAGCCCTGTCCAACCTGGCCTTGGACACTGCCAGGGACCCAGGGGCAGCCACAGCTTCTCTGAGCAGCCCTGCCCTGGTATCTCCCAAGATGAGACACAGGGATACGTGGGAATTCCATCAGACCGTTCATCTCTTTCCTGTCCCGCCTGATGTTCTGGAACCTTCTCTGGGCCGACTGGTCTCTTGTTGCAGCTCAGAATTTCTCTCACCCGGGGCTGCTCCCTGGGGCTTTGCGGTGCCAAGAGCMGCTCAGGGCCCTAAAACCCAGCGTSCTCCATCCCATAACCTGTGGAGCTGGGAGCTGGCACTGGATGAGCTTTAAGGTCCTTCCAACCCAAACCATTCCGTGATTCTATGATSAAAATTAAAAAGAAAGCAAACAAAAGAAACCCACTGASGTGGGAAAACTGTAAATGTGTGCACAGAAGGTGGAGACCCCTTTGGCTTCCAGCTGCGTTCTGCTGGTSGGGTGAACCTTCCCCAGCCCACAGGAACCCGGATTTGACATCCAGGGGATTGGGAGAGAGTTTTGGGTGCCACGAAAAAGTAGTTTTTAAGGAGAAACACAGTGGTGAGGAATAATTTTAGGGTTCTTGTGGAATTCCTGTGCTGGCCTGGACACACGGATGCTGCCACACCGTGGATGTCAGGGAATGAAGGGATCCAGCACGCTCCAGAGTGCCGTGGGAATGCTGCAGTCTGGGCCCTGTCACAGGCACCAAACCGTGTCACATCAGTCCCACAATTCCCAAAGGAGAGCGTGTCCATTCGCTCCCTGATTCATCCTCCACAGCTCTCTGGAGAGTTACAACTTTTCCCATCTGAGCTCTGATCCCGGGGTGAACCCACGGCTCTGCCACCCCCCAGCCACCCCCCAGGCGCTGCCACCCCAAACCTCTTCCTGGGATCCCCAGTCCCGTCCTTTTGGGCTTTCCCCACTGCACACCCCRTTCCCGGGAGCGGGAGCGCTCCTTTGCATCTCTGCCACGTTCCAGCAGCTCCGCAGCTCCCCGGCTGTGGGCTGGTGACAGGATGACATTATTAACTCCTGTTCAGGTTGTTTCCAGCTGTCACCAGGCTGCTTTTCCCAGCCCGGCTCCGGCAGCTGAATATTTGTTTTCCTCTCATTTGTATGTGCACTCGTCTCCGTCGAATTTTGTCTCTTTGATTTCCGACCATTTTCCAATTTATCGGGATGGCTTTGAATTCTAATCCCGGCTGCCAAGGCTCCTGTAATCATCCCCGCTCCGCTGTCACTCGCTGCTCCCGCGCTGCCGAACGCGTGAATATTTCATGGAAGCACGGCTGGGCAGGGCCCTGCTCTCCAGAGGGTTTCCTGTGTCCTCTCCCAGAGAATCCTCTGGAGCAGCTTTCTGCCCGTGGTTCTGGGGTCTCCCAGCACGGTCAGAGCATTATTTGGATCAGTTAGTGTTGTAGGATGAACCTGGATCCTTGGCAGTGACCTCGTGCTCCTGGGTGGGAAAACACATCCAGGCTTTTCCATAGCTTTTGGTGTGCAGCTCCTTTGGGAAGGGATAACTTAGACTTTGCTGTTCCTCCTTGCTGTTTGTGCCTTAACCTTGGAATTTTGGGGTCCTCCTGCTCATCCCCTGGGTCACAGTCCCCACGTCCCAGGGGTGACGCTGTGATGGGTGTGGAAGGAAAGGACGGAAAGGAAGGAAAACACCCGTGGGTCCTGCACACCCGCACACGGAGCCGTGCCGGCAGGAGAGGGGCACTGCAGCAGGCACAGCGTCCCACAGCACGATCCTGATCCCAAAAAAGCCGCAGTCGTCCCAGATGATGTTGCCAGGGAAGCACAGACAGCAGCCAGGGGGAATTCCATCGGGATGTGGTGAGACACGGCAGTGCCACCCTCTGCTGCGAGTTCGTGCCTCTCGGAGCTGTGTTGGGGCTGGGGCAGAGCCTCCACACCCCAATGTTTGCTCCTCCAGCTCCACTTGCKGCACTGAATATCCCAATCCATGGAAACTGCTGGATGGTGCCGTGGGATCCAAGTGCAGGTGCACAGCAGAGCCTGGAGCTGCTCCCACCCGAGCCCCGAGGGGGCTGTGACATCCTCCCACCCTGTGATGGGGTAAAGGATTGATTTCCATCTCAGGGCACTCTTCATCCACAGGAATGAAGGAACTGTTTCTTTTTTCCATTTATAATGGAATTCTTTTTTCCATTTATAATGGAATCCTTTTTCCCATTTATAACCCACCAGTTCCTCTCAGCAACCTGAAAGAAGACTGGAGCCAGGTGGGAATCAGTCCCTCCTCCCGGGAACAAGTGACAGGATGAGTTCTGCCAGAAGGGATTTATATTGGATATTAGGGAATATTTAGGGTGGGATGTGTCCAAAGAGCTGGTCTTGCCTCTGGCTGGCCTCATRCAACCAGGGCAGAGGAGTGGGGAATCCCTTAACTGGGATGATGAACTTGAGGAGGAAAATCAGATTATTTGGCATGAAAAGCAGGGGCTGTTTCCTTTATCAGGGGGAGGGGTCTGGCCGTGTGCTGGTATCAGTGCCCAGCTGGCACCACATTCACTGYGGAGAGGAGGGGTTGACAGCAAGGGGGAGGCTGCAGGAAGGGGAAAACTCAGCTTTTATAACATTCAGGGAACGTTAATTTTAGGCTGGGTATTTTGCAGAATAAAGCCAAGAGCTGGTGACTTCACTGTGTTAATAACTTGTGGGTTTATCAGGAGTTTGCCTGGCTGGAGGGATATTCCAGCTGGGATTGGAGAGGGGTTATTGCCACTGTCCATCACAACATGCAGGTCATGGGAGCACCCCACACGCCCCTCCTGTTCCATTAACCCTGGTTTAGTGTAACTGAGGGGGTTCTGAGTCACCCCTTTGGCTTTCATGGGGTTGTGAGGTATTCATGGAATGCTTTGGGTGGGAAGGGACCACCTTTAAGCCCATCTCATCCYRCYCCCTGCCCYGGGCAGGGACATTTCCAATGCCCAGGTTCCTCCGAGCCCCTTCCAACCCGGCCTTTGTGGAGTGACTCGAATGGGAGAATTCACAGATGAGGTTTCTTGGTAGCTGAAATTTAACCTTTATCAAAGGGGGGGAAAAAAGCTTTTCCTGCTCTTTTCATGTCCTAGATCAAAGCTCGCTCATTTAACTGCTCCCTTGATATCCCATTTTGTCCTTTGCCTTCAGAAGTGCGGCACAGACACACAACTCCCGCTCTGCCTTTGAGCTCCAGCCTGGATCCTGTGATCACAGCACCGGCACGAGCCTGCAGGCACACAGGCTCCCGGGGTTCTCCAGGACAACACCTGGAATGTGCACGGGGTGCTCCTGTCGCTGGGCGTGCAGGGAGCTGTGCCCGGGGCAGAGCTCCTGGCACGGAACAGCACGGAAGGGAAGTCAAAGGAAGGGGGATGAGGATGCACCACGACGATGCTGGGGGGTTGGAGACTGCAAAATGCAGCCCCAATGCTGAAAACAAAGTGTTATCCTCCCTTCCTTCCAAGGGATCTTGTGTCAGTGTGGAGACCTTGGCCGGTGGGAAGACAAAAATTCCCAGAGTGACTGATCCAAGAGCTGCCCGGGCTGACGGGCTGTGCCGGGAGGGGATCAAATGTCCCATGGAGGCACACGCCGGAGAGCCCCTTCCAGGGAAAACGCTGCCAGCACCCGGCTGCTGAGCTCCTCCTGGCATGGCAAATCTGAGCGACAGGACCCGTGCCCGTGTCCCTCGTGTCCCTCGTGTCCCTCCATGTCCCTCGCGTCCCTTGTGTCCCTCATGTCCCTCTGTGTCACTGCATGTCCCTTGTGTCCCTCATGTCCCTCTGTGTCACTGCATGTCCCTTGTGTCCCTCATGTCCCTCCATGTCCCTCACGTCCCTTGTGTCCCTCATGTCCTTTTGTGTCCCTGCATGTCCCTTGTGCCCTTCCATGTCCCTCATGTCTCTCTGTGTCCCTCCATGTCCCTCATGTCCCTCATGTCTCTCCGTATCCCTGTGTGCCCCTCATGTCCCTCCATGTCCCTCGTGTCCCCCGCCCAGCCAGGACCGGCCAGTCCCTCTCCCAGGGCTCCGTGCCCTCTGGAATACCCACACAAGGACACATCTCCTTTCCCACCGCTGCCTCTGCTATTGCTGGAGTCGGGAAGGATTCCCTCCCTGCCGTCGGGTCCGCGGTTTAACCACGCYGTCAATCTGCCAGCGCATCATTAAGCGCAGATTTGTGTACCCTTAAATTAAATTTCGCGACGAGGGCCGGAGTCATTTCCCTCTCGATTATCCATGGGTGTGAAACAACAGCCATTCATCCCTCTCCCTGCGCTGCTTCCCGGCTTCACCACGGAGGGCTCGGGAGAGCAGAGCCGACGCTGTGGTCCCTTTGGGAGCGGATCCCAGCGCGTCCTTCCCCTGCTCTGTGCTCACCCTCTGCGGATCAAATCCCCTTTTCCTACAGCGAATTCCTCCCTCGCTCCCGACTTCGTCACGACTTTCCTGGGGATGGAAAATGCAGTGCTAAACGCAGGGAATTCATTCCAGGGAGCGCGAACGGTGCCAAGTGCCGGGGTGTGAATGGAAGCTGTTTGTCCCGGGAGGGGGTGATGCTGAGCAGGAGAGGGAAACAGGGAGGGTTGTTATCCAAACGGAGGCGCTCGGAAGCAGGATTCCTCTTCTGCAGGCTGCTCTGCTGCAGCCGCTGGGATGGGAAGGCATCCGTGTGCAGTTTGTTAGGAATGCGGGATAAATCCTGGGAATCTGGGCACTGTGAGCTCCTGGGGTGCATGGAGGAAGGTCCCAGAGTCTGGTTAGACTCCCCAAGCTCAGGAGCGGCCCTGGGCAAATGTCCCTGGGCATGTGGCTACTGAGAGGAGCAGTGACAGCTTCCAGTGCCTAACGGGGCTCCAGGAGAGCTGGAGAGGGACTTGGGACAAGRCATGGAGGGACAGGACACAGGGAATGGCTTCCCACTGCCAGAGGGCAGGGTTAAGTGGGATATTGGGAAGGAATTCCTRGCTGGGAGAGTGGGGAGGCCCTGGCACAGGGTGCCCAGAGAAGCTGTGGCTGCCCCTGGATCCCTGGAAGCGTCCAAGGCCAGACTGGAGCAGCCTGGGATAGTGTGAGGTGTCCCTGCCCATGGCAGGGGTGGCACTGGATGGGCTTTCAGGTCCCTTTAACCCAAACCATTCCAGGATTCTGTGATTTCTATTTCCACACCAATGTTTTTAAAGCCCAAATTTCTGATCCCAGGTCCTCCCTAGTGCTGGCCATGACCCTCCCTGGTGACAGAGCCCCAGTTTCTTAGGGAAACATTCCCATTCCGTTTCTGCTGATGGCACACAGAGCCCTGTGCCAGCAGCTCTCCCGGATCTGGGCAGTGTGGGCACTGCTCCCGTGCCCATCACCCTCCCTGCTTCCAGCTGCCTCCATTCCCACACATCCTGACCTTCCCAGAGAACGTTCCCTTGAACACCGTAAAAATCCCATTTTCTTACGCTTTGCCCTCTTGGCTTGGGATGTGAGGGAATCCAAAGCACGGGAATTTTCTGCTGACTGGTCCCTGATCTCCTGTGGCTCCGGCTGCCGCAGCTCAGGGGCGTGGACAAGGCCTGCCCTCCGGAAAAGTGCACATCTGGAGAGGGCACAGCCTGGAGGGCTCCCCACGGAGAGCTGGGCAGGCAGGAGCAGCTCCCACCCTGGCTCCAGGACTGGGGCACTGTGGCTGTGCCCTCAATCTTGCCTTCCAAACATCATCCAGATGAAATCCGGGAGGTTACGGGGTCAAAATGGTAATTTCAGACTTTGGAGCATCTTTTTCCATTAAAAAACCAACACTGCTGAAATAATTTATGCTCTCTGCCACTTTTGAGTCGATGAATTCTCATTTTCAGATGGAAAGCGCATTTTTGCAAAGCTCCTGACCTCCTCTCTCAGGTGCAGCCTGTGAGTGGCAGCGAGGTGGGGATCAGCTCCCTTCCTCACACAAAACTCCTCACAAGCCACCAGGGGAAAGAATCCAACCCAATTTTTTCAAGCCTCCTGACAAGGTTGACAGGAATCTCTGCCCTCTGCCACGCAGAGCCTGGAATTGTCCCTGCCCATGGCGGGGGGGCTGGGCCAGGTGACCTTCAAAGGGCCCTTCCAACCCAAACCATTCCATGATCCTTTGAGCAGAGAGAGAATAAAAGGAAATTAAATTGCAAGGAGAAAGTGAGCAGGAGAGAAGGAAAAGCCCTTTAGAGGGGAAGATTTATGGGGTTTAAACTGTTCTCACCTGTATCAGCAGCTCTGTAATGATTCCATGATATCATTCAGGATAAAAGAAGCGAATAGAAAAGAAAATACGAATAAGATTCAATCTAAGAAAATATGGAGGGCCCAAAAGAGGGAAAAAMTAAAGGTTTGGAAAAGCTGSTSTTGCAGCWGGAYRTRGCWYTCAGTGCTCTGGGCTGTTGGCAAGGTGGGGATCGGTCACAGGACGGATTTGATGGGTTTGGGGGTCTTTTCCAACCTAAATAATCCCGTGGTTCTGTCCCCGCTGAGGGCTGCACCCAYGCCCCGGGGCTGTTTCACACGGCTCTGCCCTCATTTCCTTCGGCTGTGTAATTGCAGCCCCATAAACCCATTAACAGGTACTCCGAGGTTGTAAAGCAGGCAGGAATAATGAAATATGTTACGGAGAGGGCCATCCTTCATCCCATTTATTGCGTTACAAGGTTCCCGGGATTGACTGATGGTTGCGGAACGACCCTGTGTCCATACATTATCCCTGGGTAATGTATGGGGTACATCTGCTCGGGGTGGGCTGCAAACGAGGGAGGGTTTGTTCCTGCCGCCCTCGTCCCTGGAGCTGAGGCGCCCTTCGATCCCTGGTGCCCACGGGCACGGCGTGGGGAAGGGGCTCAGAGCGTTTAACTCCCCTGCTCGGCAGCCCTGGCTCCCTGAAAATGAGGAATTAGGGTATGGAAAAGGTGGGAGGGTGGGGTCAGTGCCAGATCCCCTGCAAGGAAAAGRGGGAGAGGTTGGGGTCGGTGCCAGACTGACCCCGAGGGGCAGTSCCACACTTGCCACACGGCACATCCTTGGTGCCGCAGGCAGGGATAAGAGGCATCCCTTTTATTCCCGAGCTCCGGCTGATCCCAGCGTGTGGAGCACCGGGCCAGGCTGTGCTGCTCCGTCCCTGTGTCCCTGTGCCTCCCCCGTGTCCTGCTGCCCCCGCAGCCCTCCCTGCCAGCCCGGGCCCTCCCCAGGGCGTTGGGGCACCCTGCTCTGGGCACTGCCTGTTTGTAATGATGTATTTACATCATTAGAGGTGTGGGGGGGCTGCAGCTCCTCCCGAGGGCAGCTCCCATCTCTGCTCCCTGGGACAGGACCCAGGGAACGGCTGGAGCTGTGCCAGGGCAGGGTCAGGTTGGATATCAGGGAAAGGTTCTTCCCCCAGAGGGTGGTGGGCACTGAACAGGCTCCCCAGGGAATGGGCACGGCCCCAAGGCTGCCAGAGCTCCAGGAGCGTTTGGACAACGCTCCCAGGGGTGCACAGGCTGGGATTGTTGGGGTGTCCCAGGCAGGAATTGGACTGATGATCCCTGTGGGTCCCTTCCCACTCAGGATATTCCAGGATTCTCTGATTGATGATCTGTGGCTCACGAGGGCTGGAGAAGGGAAACCACAAACCCATTCCAGAGCAGCCTCAGCGACGGTGGCAGCTCCAGGTATCCCCCACTTCCCAAGCCGAGCACAGGGATCGTGGTTTGCCCAGCTCTGGGCTCAGCCTGGGGCAGAAATCACTGAAATCCAACCCTTTGTGACAGGCAGGGAACGTGAGAAGGATTTAATGCTCCTGTCTGGGCTTAAACTCTCTGAATCTAAGAGAGGCTGCCCTGGGTAGAGCTGGTAATTTAAAGCTCACTTCTGTCCTGTCAGCTGCAATTCCCGACGGGAAAGGCTGGAGCTCRCTGCCTGCCCTGGCTGTGCATGAGGAGATAACACAGCCTCCAGCTGGAGCCGACTGGATCCAGCCAGGGCTGCGCCACAGGAGCTCTGAGGCTGGGAGAGAAACCTCGGCTCAGGCCAAGCACAGCCTCGCAAAGTGATGGAAACTTTAACGGGCTGGAAGGTTCTGGGAGAGCTCCCGAATCTCCCAGTGTTTGGGCTTAGCCCCTGGGCTGCCCTGGTGATGTCACCCCTGGGATGTGTCTTGGGGATGTTCCCATCACTGGGGGCTTCCTGCAGTCCTGGAACAACGGGCAGGGCTGTGGCTGTGGCTGTGGCTGTGGCTGTGGCTCCCATCCCATCCCATCCCATCCCATCCCATCCCATCCCATCCCATCCCATCCCATCCCATTTATTTAATAGCATTATAATTACAGAATCCCAGACTGGTTTGGGTGGGAATCCCAGGTTGCTCCAAGCCCCAAGCTCCAAACCCAGCAGCAGCACCAAATGTGACGGAACCCCCCGGGATAATCCCAGTGCCAGCACCAAGGGCGACTTCATTTCCTTTGTCGGATAATGCCCGCCCACATTTCCAGCCTGGAGCGTCTCTCCCGGACAAATGTCACCCGGCTCAGTGTGACTTGGCAGTAAACTGGATGAGGATGCACCTGCCCCACAGCAGCTGTCCCGAAATGCTGCAAATCCCTGTTCACAGGGCTGGCACCCCCGGCTTGGAGCGTTCCCTTCCCGCTCCAGACCCGCGCTTCCATCAGCACCCGGCACTGATGATCCAGGCGCCGGAACCCGAGGGGTGACGAGGTTTAGTTTAATTATTCCTGCTTGCAATCTTATCTGGATTAAGAAATCCTTTAATTACTTGGCTAATAGCTTTGCCTTTTCCACGGGGTTCTGTTCCCATTAACCCTTCCCGGGCTGCATCGCTGCGGGGCAGCGAGGGGCCCGGAGCTGTGGGGTTTACGAGAGGCACAAAGCCAGCACCACAAAAAGCCTCAAATGCCATTTCCTGGGGCGGCTTTCAGGGAAGAGTCATTAGGAGAGGAGGATTTGCAAATGTCACCGTTTGGAGCAGCCCGCGTTGTCCCTCGCTTGCTTTGGTGCATCCTGATGGACTGGAAAACAAACACAGGCACCTCTCCCGTCTCCAGCACCCGGAGAAGCGTTCACATTTATTACTCGCTGGTAAACATCATTAGCGTGACCTTTTTGAGACATTTTCCCGGCAAAATTGGATAATGCACAGTCCAGGGGTCCTTTCTCTCGGAGCCGCCCGGGTGCGCAGCTCTCCCCCAACACCTTTGTGTCCCCAGGGAATTCAGGTGCTCCTGCGGCTGGCAAAGGCTGAGGAATAGCTGCCCTGCTCCCTCTGTAATTCCTGGGTGTTGTCGGTGCTCCAGGGAATGCAATGGCTCTGGAAGGGGCGCCTGGAAAGCAGCCAAGGGTCTGAGCTCTTGGAGGGTTGTTTTTGTCTTCCTCATTTTCTACAGAGATTGTCACAAAACCCCAGACTGGTCTGGGTGGGAAGGGACCTTAAAGCTCACCCAGCTCCATCCCTGCCATGATCATCTTGAAAGTCTTTTCCAACCTGGCCAGTTCCAGGATTTTGGAGCAGGGGTGGAGCTGGGAGCCATGGAGGAAGGCAGAGGGAAAGTCACTGTGTGATAAGAGCTGCTCACTGCAGCCCAGCCCAAGAATTCTGGGCTCTCATCAGCAATTCTGGGCTCCAAATAAAGTGGCTTTTAACAGCACAGTAAAATTCCCAGTGCCGGCAGATACTGCAGATCCCAAACTGCCGTGAGCCCAATTAACACCAGGGTGGAAGGTGCTTTATCACCTCCTCTGAGCGTGGGGGCTGCTGGGACAGCRCTGGGAAAAATCCATGCGTATATAAAATGTTTGCATGGAATGTGTGTGTATCTCCCAAAGGAGCAGCAGCAGCACAGCAGGGAAGGGATGGGAATGTGTCTCCCTCTTTCCTGTAGGATGATGGGCTGTGGCCTCAGGGGTTGTCCAGCCCCGTGCTGGATCCTCYCCCATTCCCACGTGTCCCTTGCTGTCACAGCTGTGCCAGGCTGAGCCCACCTGGGTCCTGCTGGACAAGGGCCTTGGATTCCTGGGGAAAGGGATGATAAAAACTATCTGAAACAGAATTATTTCCTTCAAAACTTAGAAAGATGGGTGGTTAGGTGAATGAAAAGTGGGTGGTACCGTGTTACACAGAGAGGCGGTGACTGCCCCATCCCTGGAAGTGTCCAAGGCCAGGCTGGACAGGGCTTGGAGTACCCTGGGATAGTGGGAGGTGTCCCTGCTCATGGTAGGAGTTGGAATGGGATGAGCTTTAAGGTTTCTTCCARCCTGAACCATTCTGGGAGTCTGTGTGCAGAGAAAGGATGAGGGAAAACTAAATTCTAAGAGGGAAAAAGGGAGCAGAAGAGAAGGAAAACCTTCCTACTGTCCCGGAAATTCTGAGTTCCTTCCCAGAGCCTGTGAGTCCTTCCAGGGAACCTGTGCCCTCTGACAGCACCTTTACTGGAGTCACCTATTCCTGCGTGTTCAGACCTTTGGCTCCCCATTTTCATTCCACCTCTGAAGGTGAAGCTGCTGCTCCAAGAGCTCCTGAAGGGAAATACCCTGGCCAAGGAGCTGAGCAGCGCCACCACCCTTGGGGACAAAGTCAGGTGCAGAAGGGCTGTGGGGCTGAAGGGCAGGGGCTGGGGGCTGGGGGGCCCTTTCCAGCGGGATGCAGCACCGAGCAGGGCAGGGATCCTGCTGGTGGATCCCATTGTTTCCGGCACCCCTCCCAGTGCCAGCCAGTGCTTCCCAGTGCTGGCACGGCCGCGCCCCCTGCCTGCCCTGCTGCTGCCACCGGGAGCTGGGGCTGTGCCGCTGCAGCCCCAAAACGGCATTGAAAGGAGCGTTTAACCCACGGCTCTTGTCTTGTCTGCACATCAAAAGAGCAACCACTCGTATCCCGGTGGAGAATCCGGGCTGTTCCGGCCCCTCCAGGGAGAAGCCCCTGGTGTGTGTGCTGGCGCTGGGGGTCGTCCATCACAGTCCCAGCTCGGATCCTGCACAGCCACAGCGCCCACCCCGCAATTCCAGGCTGCCCGAGCCGCCCCCCTCGCCGCTCCCGCCTGGATTTACAGCCACGCTCGCTTTTGCTGGATCCAAAGAGCTGTTTGATCACGGGTTGGCTTCTGCTGGGYGACACAGGAGGGGAAAAACGTGCCGTGGTGCTCAGGGACGGGCGGGTGCGSAACAGCCCCGCTGTCTCCCCGGGGCACCCGGGACCAGCACGGAATGGGGCATTCCTCACCGCCCCGCACCCGCCGCGCTTGGCAGGCAAACTCTGGCAAGCAGTAAAACATTTTTAAAGTGTGTTTTTTCGATAGGTAATGGATTGTCAGCGTTGGCTCCTGCATCCCGACGGGGGCAGGGGAGGATGTGAYGCCTCCTGATTTTCCTTTGTGTGAGGGTAAATACCAGAAGGAGCTGATGAGAGCCTGGTTGTTTTTCTAAGGGAATAAACAACGGAAAGGGCAGCAATTTATGAGATGAAAGCCTCTACAGCTGGGGCCTGATTTGGGAAAAGGGTGGCAGAAAACAGAGCAAGGATTTAGTGGGGGAGATGGCTTTGATGGAAGCCAGGGATGTATTAACATGGACAATCCATTGGCAAAGCTATGGCAGATCTGGGATGCAGAAACGGGACAGGAGGGGCGTGAAGGGGGAGGTGGCTCAGCTCTCACCCTGCCTGTCCCTGTTTGCCGCTCTGGCCCCATTCAGAACCCCTCAATCAGTCACAAACCCACACTGGACTCCATATCAAATTCCCACTGTGACACCCGGGCTGGTTCCAGCTCATCCAAACCCTTCCCATCCCAAGGACTTCCCTGGGGCTCTGACATCCCATCTTGCTCCTGGAGTCTGGACACAGAGATCAGGCAGAATCTGCCCCTGGCAGGGCATCCCTGTCCTTCCACTGTGGTTCCTGTGCTCCCGTGGCAGCTCCATTGGGATGAATCCAGCTCCCTCCTGCCCTGCAGTGCTGGCACTGCCTGTGACAACTCAGGCCCAATTCCTCCCCCCTTCTGTCTGTTCTGGGACAATAATTTACCCTGCCCTCCATCCCTCTCTCCCTCTCTCCCTCTCTCCCTCTCTCCCTCCCTCCCTCCCTCCCTTCTTTTTGTGTGCTTCATCCACTGGAGCTCTTTCTCCTGAGGCCAGAACTGAGCATTACTTACAAAAATTGCTTTATTTCCAGCCAGGCAATCCCGAGCTGGAGCACACGGGAGTCGCACCGGGATGGCTCAGCCTTGGAGCTAAGGACTGTGAGGAGAAAATCTCACCATGCCTTGGCTAAAGCAGGAGAGGGAGGGCTGGAGCCCAGCGGGTCTCGGAGTGGCCTGACAAAATTAAACGTCTCCAAAGCGTGATGTTCCAAATGTCTCACTGAAATCAGCTCCTTAGGAAAAGGAAGAAGGATTGGGAAGGGAGGTGGGGATAGCACAGGCCAAGCCTTGCAGCTCCTGGAAATGTTCTCTGGAGAAATGACTGACGTGTCCTCTATGACACCTCACTTTTCATTGCAGGTTGTATTTTAGGATCAGAGTGAAAACTGCACCTTGACTGTTTTGGTAACCAGAACAAACAGAGAATCCCAGATTGGGCTGGGACCTTAAATCCCACCCAGTGCCACCCCTGCCATGGGCAGGGACACCTTCCACTATCCCAAGTTGCTCCAAGCCCCGTCCAGCCTGGCCTTGGACACTTCCAGGGATCCAGGGGCAGCCACAGCTTCTCTGGGCACCCTGTGCCGGGGCCTCCCCTGCCTCCCAGCCAGGAATTCCTTCCCAATTCCCAATCCAAATCTACCCTTCTACAGCTTAAAACCATTCCCCCTGTCCTGTTGTTGCCCTTGTGCAAAGCCCCTCTCCCACAGTGACCCCATAACCTCAAGGTGTCACCAGCAGTGTAATCTCAGCACTATTTTCCTCTTTGCTCCCTTGCACAGAAAGAGATCAGGGAAGGGAAATGTGGAGTTTGCAAGAAGAGGTGACAGTGGGAATGCACATTTTTAGCTGTGTTTTAGGGAGCCTTCATCACCTGCTAACACACAGAGCTGAGATTGATGAGAAACATGAAAAGAGAGAGATTTAAACATTTTCCAGACTGGCAGAGAAACCTGGGGAAACAGGGATGTTCATGCTGGAATTTGGGGGATTCATGCTGATGCTGATGTGAAATTCCAGGTGTGCATCCTGCCTCCCAGCAGCGACTCTCTGCACCCTCTGCCTGCACCTGGCATTGGAAGGGGCTGGGAATTGCAGTCCCCACCCCTGGGGGGATTTAAAGCCCTGTGGATGTGGCACTTGGGGACATGTGGCAGTGGTGGCCTTGGCAGTGCTGGGGATGGTTGGACCGGATGGTCTGAGAGGACTTTTCTACCTTACCAACCCTATGATTCCTTGGSAACAGGAGCTGCTGTGCCCATCCCACCCTGGCAGGACTGCCCTGGCCACGCTGGGCCGGGCTGCCTGTGGAAGGCTGTGCCAGGCAGGGCCCTGCTCTGCAGCAAATCCTCTTAATTTCTTTGAAGTGTTTTCACTTTTGTAGCTCAACCAAATCTGCCTGATAAAAATGTAGGGTCTGCTCTCAGTACACTGAAGAGAAAGGCAAATAACTGCATTTCCTTCTTTCATCTTTGTCTCCTGGAAGAGTCCTGAGCATCTCCCGCTGCCGTTAATATTCACATTCCGGTGCTCCCCTCTGATGTCTCACTAAGCATAAGCCCTTGGCAAAACAGAGCTGGAATAAGTCAAAAAGAAAAAGATCTGGCTCTTAATTCTCCTCCTGCATTCCTCGTGCAGATTTGATAATTAGACCCTGGAATTTCGTGTATGTCAGGTTTTTTTTTGTTGACCTTCTTAGCTTTTAATCCCCCTGCAAGTCAATTCCCTGTATCCCAAATGGCAGGGACTGTCCTTTGGGCTGGGAATCCATGGCCAGGCTGCTGCAGACCCATCCAGGGAGCTGATGGAGACCATTCCCAACCTCCTGTGGGAGCCACGTGCAGCTCCAGGGCTGGGGGAGGCTGGTGGTGCCCCCAGAGCAGCATCGTCCCCCTGCCAGGGGATTCCAGCGTCCTGGTGCTCCCTGCTGCTCCTGGGGCTGCAGGATCCTGGGATTCACCTCACCCTGCTCCACTTCCATCTCCTCCTTACTGAATTCCACCTTTCCCTGGAAATTACAGAACAGTTTGGTTTGGAAGGGACCTTAAAGCTCATTTTGTTCCACCCCTTTTGTTCCACACTCATCCTGTGGTTGATTAGTTCCCCTTTTTTCTTTTTTTCCTGCATGTCAGACCAAAAAATTCCAAGAATTCAGGAGAAATCCTTGTTATTTGATCCAGCCCTTCTGACTGTGGACCTTCAACCAGAATCTCGTCTCTCCTCATTGTTTATTCGGGTAGTTCATCATCGCCGTGCCAGAATTTTTACTCCTTTAAAAATCAAACTAATGGCTCTGCATATTATTTTCCTTAATGATCTTTTCCCTTTTGATTACTCCAAGGTACCTAATGATGCGCTGAAGCGAGGTGTGGGTATAAATAATGTCATGTGAATGGCAGCCATGCCCTCACATTCTCTTTGTTATTTTTAACTCCTTTTGTTGGAAATCAGACACTTTATTCCAGTGTTTTCCTCTGATTAATTCCCACAAATGACTATGTCAGGAGCAGGAACGTGTCTCTCCCAGCCATCCAAACAAACCGTGCCTGTTGAGAGCCCAGGATAATTCAAATAGAATTTAACACTCGTGCCTCAGTCCCCACTTGTGAGGGGCAGGACAGCAGGATCCCGCGGGATAACGAGGCTGGGATGGCAGCAGGAGCAGCAGAGCTCGGTGTGCTCCCCTGTAATCGCAGCAGGGAGCTCAGCCTGAGTCCCACCAACCTTTCCAGGGGCTGCTCCGTCGGGAATCCCGCAGAGCTCGGTTTCCCTGGCTGTGCCAGGCAGGAGCTGCACAGATAGGTTAACAAAAGGGGGGATTTGGATCAGTCACTGCCACAGAGCAGGGAACCAGGGATCAATGAGCCGCTCACTCGGATAATTCCCAGCCCCAAATTCCAGTGCCTGCTGAATGGGGAAGAGCCTGCACCCTCCTCATTGTGCTCCCTGTGTGGGCACAGTGCTGGGAACCCAATCTGTGTCCAATCTGATGGATTCCTCTGCTCTCGCCTCACCTGCTGATGTGGAGGGTTTGGTGTGGGCAGTCCCAGAATTCCAGAATGGCTTGGGTTGGAAGAGACCCTTAAATCCCATTCCTGCCATGGGCAGGGACACCTCCCACTATCCCAGGCTGCTCCAACCTGGCCTGGGACACTGCCAGGGATCCAGGGGCAGCCACAGCTTCTCTGGGCACCCTGTGCCAGGGCCTCCCCACCCTCCCAGCCAGGAATTCCTTCCCAATATCCCATCTATCCCTGCCCTCTGGCAGTGGGAAGCCATTCCCTGTGTCCTGTCACCTGATGAAGAAACAAGCCAAAATCTGAACTGTTTTTTAGTACAAACTTGTACAACTGATAGAAATCCCGTCGGAAAAGAAACTCCTGGCTGGATGTTGGTGTGTCCATTCCTGTGCCTTGCTGTGTCGGGGCAGTCCTTGAGTTGACCTCTCTTTAATTTGCTGTAATTTTGGTACTTTGGCTCATCCTGTCCTTGCCTATCCCATCAACATTCACACTGCTGTTATCCAYAAAGTCTTTGCAGTGCATGGCAGAGGTTGGGAATATTTCCCCATTTTTGGCTGATATCACGTGGGATAGACCCTTCCAGCGGATAAAGCAGAAATGAAGGTCACAGGATGAGCGTGCAGATATTCGAGTCTGTTTATGGGATWTTTGAGGTGCAGGTTCCTGCCTGCTCAGCAGGTTTTGGTGGCAATGGTGTGGAAGAATCTCCTGCTCCTCTCCCCTCGAGCACAACCATTTATTGAAAACAAAAAGCGAGTGGTGCCTCTGTCAGGCTTTCCCGGTGAGGAATTAATTAAGATGGCAAATCACACCTACAGGGAACGAGGGCTGCACTCCCCGGCAGGACTCTGGAATTAAAAAGAAGTGGAGCTATTAGTATTAGATTTATTTAGCATCACATCTCCCCTTCCACAGACTCCTTGGAAAGCCCATAAAGCCAGGCAGTCACTAATAGGCAATTTGGAGACAACTGGGGAAGTGGAGTGTGAAAGGCTGCAATGCCCAAAGGTCAGGGGCTCCGAGATTTGATTCTTCCAGCCAGGAAAAGTCTTAATGACTCCTTTAATTATGTGACAGATTAGAGCACTTTGGTTCAATGGAGCCAAGGAAGTTGGAAATTGCTATTTTCCTGGGTAAATCATTTGAAAATAAGTTGAATTGTTACAATAATCATTGACTACTTCCAAAGGGTTCGGTGGCACTCCCCGAGTGCAGCAGGACCAGAGTGGGAGCCGAAGCCTCATTGAGCTCCGAGCACTTAATTGGGAGCTGTTTGGAGTTTGCCTTTGCCTCTGATAACGAGCCCATGATGGATACAAACAAGCTCTGGGATTGAGGCTGCTCCCGGGATTAATTGCCAGGGATTTATTTGGCACACAGGTCCTGGCTGCTGCRTGGTGGCCGCAGCCTCGTCCCCGTTCCAGCTCACCCCGGGGCTGCGGTCACTGCCCAGCCCTGCCAGTGCTCCTGTCCCTGCTCCTGCTTCTCCCGTGCTGCTGGTGGCCCGGGAAAAGGCAGGGAGAGCTCGAGGGTGCTCCAATCCTGCCCTCAGCCTGGGCACCTCGGTTCAGGAAGGACAYGGAGGGGCTGGAGCGTGTCYRGGGAAGGGAATGGAGCTGGGGAAGGGGCTGGAGCACCAGGAGCAGCTGAGGGAGCTGGGAAAGGGGCTCAGCCTGGAGAAAAGGAGGCTCAGGGGGGACCTTCTGGCTCTGCACAACTCCTGACAGGAGGGGGCAACCGGGGGGGGTYGGGCTCTGSKMMCAGGGAACAGGGACAGGAGGAGAGGGAATGGCCTCAGGCTGTGCCAGGRGAGGCTCAGGTTGGACATCAGCAGGAATTTCTGCATGGAAAGGGTGGTCAGGCCTTGGCAGGGGCTGCCCAGAGAGGTGTTGGAGTCCCCATCCCTGGAGGTGTCCAAGGAATTCCTGGATGTGGAGCTCTGGGGTGGGGACGAGGTGGGGATTGGGCACAGCTTGGACTCCATGGGCTGGGAGGGCTTTTCCAAACCTCAGTGATCCYGTGATTCTGAGGAGCTTGGCCTCCATGATTACTCTGGGTTTGGCAAGGAGCCCATGTGGGATCCTGGACTGTTTTTCCTCTGTTTCTTCCCCTCAGAGCGGAAAAAGGGATCCTGTATCGGCACTGGGGTGTGGCCACATGTAAAGAACATTTAGGAGCTGCTGTGTTTCTCCATGCCCGGGTGTCTGGGTGGAGCTGGAGCTGCGGAGCATTTCCAGGAACAGTCTCCATAGGCGTATAAATAGCACTAAAATGAGTGTTTTCCTCCTGCTTAATAACACGGCTTTATTTTTAACTCCTTTCCCAGTCAGTGGCACACAGCACAGGCATAGCGATAGGAGGAGTGAGGAAAACATCCCAAAAGCTCCTGAATTGCGGGGGCTGAGCCCAGCGGAGCCGTCAGCAGCAGGGATTTTCACAGCCGCCCCCGGGAGCCTGGCAGAGCCGCTGCTGCTCCGGGGTGTCGTTTTTCTGCATGGAATCCTATCCCCTTCATCCCTGGAGCGAGCAGGCACGGGCAGCTCCATCCGACACCTTTCCTGGCGCTCCCGCATTGTTCCAGCATTTCCAGAGCACTGAGAGGGAATAAATGCCCTTTTGGCCATGGTGAAAGGTTACAGGGGGTGTCCAGAGCTTTCCACGCCGGGATGTGGCTGTCTGTCCCGCTAATTCCCGGGGGAGGGAGCGGTTAGTGGGGGGATGTTCGCGGATGATYGCAGTCATTCCCAGCRGGGAAAGCTGCTCTCGGGTCTAGAGGCAAATAGAGCTCAGGGTTGCGGGATACAACTTCYGTAGGACAGGATCATGGGGAAAACTCGATGTCAACAGCTTTCCGACCTAGGTCACACCTAAAAGGTAGAGTAAAATCAAACCGCAGTGTAAAATCTTATAGAAACTCCCYGTTTGTAATTTTGGGACACAAACAGCCTTTTTAAACAATTTTTCAATTTTTAAATTCCTATTTCTGAAGTTCTTGCCTGGAGCTGTACCAGCCCCGTGCTCTCAGTCTCTGCTCGGGGCAGGAGGAGGTGCCCAAACACCGGATCCGTCTTGTCCCAAGTCAGGTCCTCATTTTATCTTCAGGAATGAGCAATTCCTGCTGCAAACCAGCAACCCCAGCCCCTTCCTGTGTCCACCGAGGCTGTTCCAAACCTTCCTGGTCCTCCTGAGGAGCTCCATGGAATGTTCAGAACCATAGGATAGTTTGGGTTGGAAAGGACCTTAAACATCCACTGGTCCCAGCCAACATCTGGGGGGAGGTGCCAGCAGCCCCATCCCAAAGTGGGATCCGGCTGTGGGATCCGGCTGTGGGATCCGGCTGTGGGATCCAGCTGCCCATCGCCGGCCCCGCAGCTCCCTGGCTCTAACGGGATCGACGCCTGAGGCGTGGCAGTGCACGCGGGGTGGCAGGGCTGGAATCAGGGCATTCCTGGGGCCAGGAGTCGTGGCGTGGGCGCGCTGTGAGGCGATCCCGCAGACCCAGTGGGCTGAGCCGTGGTTCTCTGTCTGCTGAGCGCTGTTCCTGTGTCCTGCCTGTCAGATGACCACAGCTCCGCTCCAAAAGGAGAGGGCATGTCCAAGAAATCCCGTGTTTGTGACACAGCTGCTGCCTTCTCCAGGCCACAGTCAGTAGGGCTGGCAATTCACTAGAGCTGCTCACATGGAAATTAGGAATATTTTAGTGCAAGTCCACCTACAGCASCGGCCCTGGAATTACACCCCACGTTCCAGCGCATTCATCCTGCAGACGTTGCTTCCATTTGGGATGGAAGCAGCGATCCCGAGCACTGCAGTGATCCCAGCCCAGCTCCCAGCGTTGCCCTGTGCCATGAGTCACCCCTGAGCTTGCACTGCAGCATTGTCGGGAAGGATCTCCTGGCAGGATTGTAATTCATGGGAAGCTTAGCAGGGAAATTCTGTATAAATTTTTAATGTCGTTTCCTATTCAACGCTGATGTTGTGTCGTGCACGGAGGCAAATTATTTTCACTAATKTATGCCAGCGTGCAGAGCTGCTGCTGGAATTGTTTCATCTCCATCACCTGCAGCTCAGCACGACAGCAGAACACTTGCTCCGTGATTTTATGAACTTTGTGCCCCATAAATACTGGGTGAAAATTGCCTGTGGTATGTAATTGTCTATTTTTCTATTTGAATTTCTATTTTATCCTGCTGATTGCYGGAGAAGACGAGATTTTCATAGAGCTTAATAATTTCGTGTAGTTTTTCCGAGGCGGGACTGAAAYGCCAGTTTTACATCTCCTCCTGTGTGGCTGAAGGTCAAAGAAGCTTCAGAAAGGTGATTTTATTTTTTCATTTTCCAAAATCCACTTGGCCAGTGAAGAGGGTTTATGGGAATCATATTTGACACTCATTGAAACCTCGTTTCTGTATTCATAACTCTCTGATTTGGAATTCACGGGGAAGCTGGGGAGGTTTAATGCCCACAGAAGGAAGGGTTTACTACCAATACCTGGAATTTATCACACGGGAAGAGCTTCCCCTCCCCAGCCCATCCAGGCAGTTCAGCTCTGATGTCTGTCCCCAGGAGCCTCCTGGGAAGATTTAAAAGCCAGGGAATGAAACAATGTCATAAAGTGCAAAATGAGAAGGGGAGAAAACATCAGGAGCACTCCAGAGCGGAGCAGGAGCCTCTGGCAGAGCCGAGGGAATTAACGGCACAGGGCTTGGGTGGGGAGGGATTTGTGGGGACCTGGATGCTGCTGGAAAGGGAACAGCAATGACTGGGACATTTTTATTCAGCTTCCCTGGGAGTTTTGCCCTTGGGCTGGCTCGGGAAGGAACAAGGAGCAGGAATYGCCCGGGTGGGGAGTGGCCCAGCCTGAGTGGAGAGTGAATTAGGAGGAGGATTCTCTCCACAGAAACCAACAGGGTTGGAATGGGAAATGCACCAGACCTGGAGGAAAAGTACAGGGAAAYTCTCAACTGGGAAATAATCCCTGTCTGTTCCCAAACACTGGACAATGTTTATCCATTCCCACTTTCTCCCCACTGGGAGAAACTGAAGGGAAAGCGACTCCMAAGGGTAATCGGGGGTGTGGGATTTTCCAGAGGGGCACTGAGCTTTCCCAAGTGGCTGCAGCTTGGGAAAATCAGATTTAGAAGAGTCCACAGGCCCGGGCTGGGCTCCAGGTGGGGAATAACAGAATCATTAAGGTTGGAAAAGACCTCCAGGATCATCAGATCCAACTTTTGACCTCACACCACCGAGAGCCTTGTCTGCTCCTTTTCTGAGCACTTCCAGGGATGGAGACTCCCSCACTGCCCTGGGAATGCTGTTCCAAGGGGGAAAGGGTGTGTCTGTGGTTTTCAGACATCCCTTTGGGGCTGAGTGAGCACATCAGGGAGTTCATGAATTCCTGCTTGTTTAAAGGGAATTCACATTCACCTCCCCTGCTTTTGTGCGAGTGTAAAGGGGGAAATCTGAAAGTACAAAACAGAGCTGAGATGGTTGGGAAGATTAGGGGAGGAATAATCTAAAAACACTGGAATRTGTTTGATTCATGGAGGGAAGGGAGACAGCAGAGAGATCTGTCTCCCGTGGGATGCAGTCAGGGSAGAGTGAGTGGTGTTCATYGTGGAATCACAGACTGGAARGGRCCTTAAATCCCATCTCATTCCAACCCCTGCCATGGGCAGGGACAGCTCCCACGATCCCAGGCTCCTCAGGGCTCTCAGGGTTCGTGGTGTGGACGGGCAGAGGAAGAGCACAGGGGATGACCCCGAGGGGCAGCAGCACCAGGGGAGAACAGGAGAAGGCTGGAGCGGGAAATCCCGGGGCTGGGAAGGCTGGGAAGGGGTTTGGAAGCAGAACACAGACGGAGRGCGAGTTTTGGTTCTTTTTCAGGGAGGACTCCTGCAGAAAATGGGGGAATAAAGGTTTGGTATCACACGGAACAAGTGAGGGACATTGAAGCCGCTACAGTTCATTATCCAGATTTACAAAAGAAGGCTGGCTTCGTTAGCACTGATTTAATTCGGGTCCTGAACACTCATCTGAGGAGAAAAGCTTTCCTTGGGAAGGATTCGCATGCCCARCGCTTTCAGCTGCAGAATAAGAAGCATCTTTGTAGATTTGGTGGTTCAAGCAGATTAGATGAGGTTTAATATTCTTGATTTATTTGTTTACATATTTATTTGCCTTTTAAACCTGAGGGTAGAAAACACGAGCAGATTTTAACTTCTTTCATCTCCAGGAGCAGTAATTTCATTTCCAACCTTGCTTCTATAGCACAAAGCAGCCAAATTGTGATTCCCTTTTCCATTTAAATAGCCTTCAATATTTATGGCGTGGAGTTCAGCCCCTCGGTCCTGCGGCTCCACACGCAGCAGATCAGTCAATTATGGAGCCAGAAGGAACTTCAGCTGGAGCCCAGCCATCAACTCCCCTGAATTCATTCCTGTTTTAACGGGAGAATGGCTTTTTAAGACAAAAAGTCCAGTTTTGATTTTGGATTGCCATCGACAACAACTCTAAATAACAATCGTGGGGGTTGAGGTGACAAATGTATTTAAAATAAAAGGGAAGGAAGGAGTTTTCTTCCTTTCCTCTCACAGCAAGCCCTGTTCCCCTCCTCAGGCTGAGTTTCTTTCTTCCTAACAATGCCAAAATATCCATCTCCCATGGAATGCTCTCTTCCTAAAATGTCCTACTTTTTTTTAGATTTGAGAAAAGTCCCATCAGGCTCCAGTTTCCTGAGCTCTCTACGTGACCCCATGGCCTTGGGGACCCTTCCCACCRCACGGGTGTCCCTTGTGGCTCACAAGCCCCACAGAGGCCCCAAAGCCCTGATGGATGCAGGAGCTTCCTGGGCTTCCTGCYTAGGGAAACTGTGGCTGCCCCTGGATCCCTGGAAGTGTCCAAGGCCAGGCTGGGCGGGGCTTGGAGCAGCCTGGGATAGTGGAAGGTGTCCACTAGTGGCAGGGGTGGGGCTGGATGGGCTTTAAGGTCTTTTCCATCCCCAACCATTCTGGGATTCTGTGATTCCCTCCCAGCTCCCTCTTGTCCCTCCCCATCCTCACGAGGTTTGCCCCACGGGGTCGGAAGCTGTGTTGGTGTTCCCTGCCATGGATATGGGGTCACACTCGGAGCCAGCTGCTCCCTGGAGCATCCCTCACCTCCGGGAGGGGCCTCAGCCCTGCGCTCCTGAGCTGGGGCTGTTAAATTGGCTTTTGTCGCTAACTGCAGATCAGTGACTTGCACTGCCCCGCTGCCCACCCTGCTGGGAGCTCTGAGCTGTCCCACCCTCCCCACGGCCTCTGCTGCTCTTTGCCAGCTGCAGGCCTCACACAGGGTGGGGCTGCTTCTTCCCAGGCCCCCCAGAGAAACGGTTAATAACCTGTATGCAACGGAAATGTTTCATAAGAGATGTTCAATTGAAATGTTTAACAACCTGGGCTGGAGGATGGGTCCCTTTTAGTGATGCACCAGTGTGGAGACCCCAAAGTCACCCTCCGTGCCCCAGAGCCCAAAGTCACCCTC
>JACAXG010000127.1:1839064-1880348 GCA_018881555.1 Amblyornis subalaris
CCAAAGTCACCCTCCGTGCCCCAGAGCCCAAAGTCACCCTCCGTGCCCCAGAGCCCAAAGTCACCCTCCGTGCCCCAGAGCCCAAAGTCACCCTCAGTGCCCCAGAGCCCAAAAAGTCACCCCAGTGCCCCAGAGCCCAAAGTCACCCTCAGTGCCCCAGACCCCAAAGTCACCCTCCGTGCCCCAGACCCCAAAGTCACCCTCCGTGCCCCAGAGCCCAAAAAGTCACCCCAGTGCTCCAGAGCCCTCAGCCAGCTTCAAATCCCCACGAAGTGCCTGGGCGTGTCCTGCAGGAACCAGGAAACAACATTTGCCTCTCCCAGCTCAGTCTGACTGACAGGATTTGTGTTTCCTGCAGGGAATGCCGCAAAGGGGGTGAGGAATCTCAGGATTCAGTTGTGTCCCTTTGGATTTCAGATAAAGAGTGGCAGTGAGGGACTGGAAGAAACGAGAAGGAAATCATGGATTCACCGAGGCTGGAAAAGATCTCCAAGGCTGGGTCCAGCCTTGGGTCCATCCCCAGCCCAGAGCAGGAGGTGGTGGGGCTGAAATGTCCCATTTATCTCAGGGCTGGGATCAAAGTGCCACTTTTATTTAATTCCCCACCTCAGGAGCCTGGGCCACACCCTGTGAAGTCCAACCACACAATTGTCCGTGGTAGGAATAAATAAAATAATTAAACAGGGCCTATTCCCTTTTTTTAATTAGATTAGATCAGAGCTCCTTCAATTCCAGAGGAGATGATTTGGTTCAATTAGCTTTATTCTCATATGTGGAGCATTCCTACATCCTTTTCTGCCTTTGTTAAATTAATTTAATTAGAAAACACTATTTTAATGAAACAGGATACTGTAGCTCCCAGAAATGAATTTTCATCCGCAGAGTGCTTGGGAAAAATAGCAATGAAAATAATGTTGATAAGTAACTCTCAGCCTGAATATCTCTATTGTTGCTCGTGCCCCGAGGTTACATTTTTAATTGCATGTAATAAATATAACTTTATTAATTAGGAATTATCCGGAAAGGAAAGAGACATTATTTTTTTCCTGCTTGGTGGTGAACAGAGGCTTAAAATAAAATCCCTGTTCCCTGGAGTAGGTACATCCAATCCACCTTTGGTTTTTTGCTCTTAGGCTGGCAACAAAATCAAGARTATAAAATCTTGCCTTGTTTGTGGTGAGGTTTTTGCTAATTGGAGAAGGAAATCGTCAGCCTTTAACTGAAGGAAATTTGGGGTGTTCCTTGTGGGACAATTTCCTGATGGGAATCTCACTTGCCAACCAAGCCAGGGGGTCCTTTATCTTTGTTTTTGCCTTGCATCAGATTTTCTCTCTTATTTCTTGCAAAGCCACGATGTCCCTTTGCTGTTCTGCAGGAGGTTTGCACATGCAGAACACCAGCCTGGGGGTAATGATGGCATTTAGGATGGAGGACTTGGCTGTAGGATATAAGAAAAAGGGGGAATAGTGAGGCATGGAATCTTTCTGTCCTTTCCTTCACTCTGAAATTTAAAATGAGAAAAAAAACCCCAACATAAGTTTCAGGGATTTTCAGTGGAGGGAATTTTTCTCAGCTGGGACAAGAGGAGGTGACACATCAAAAGTCCAAGATGTTTCAAATTTTCCTATATTTTATATTAAGAGTGAGAAAAACTTCCCACATTTTGGGCTGTGTCCTCACCGGAGCTTCCCAGCAGCACCTCCCACACCGGGAGCAGACCTGGGAGGGTTTTTAAGGAATATTTGAGTGCTTTGAGTGCTGGAAGTCTGGGAAGAGCAGAGCTGGGTGGGCTCAGCCTGCGTAGGCTGCTCAGGGCTTTCCCAGATGGAATTTTGGTGGCTCCAGGTCCATGGCCTAAGCTCAGCCAGGCACTGATGGAGGTAAAATCACCTGGTGGGATTCCTGCTCGGATTCCTGCTCCTCTCCAGCTGCTTTGCCTTCCCTTTGCCAACRGGGATGAGAGGTGCTTCCAAAGCGATAATCCCGGTGTTTCCTTTCTTCCTAACAATGCCAAAATATTAAATGCTCGCTTTCTAAAGCTTCCTCTTTTTTTTTAGCTTTGAGAAAAATCTCATCAGGCTCYGGTTTGGAAGCTTTTTCTGCCCCATTTGAGTTTTGCTGTGGTTATCAAACACAGCAAGGTCTTTATTTGGGAAGATAAATGCATTTATGCACTGAGCTCCTCCAGTGTGAGAGGAAGGAGGAAGATGAAAAATAAACCTTTCATTAATTCATTCACTTGAAAATAATTAATAGTGATTCCTGCTTCTCCGTGATCCCGAGACCTGCAGCTCCAGGAATTTGCTGGAGCCCCCTGGGATGGAGCTGGGCGGGTGGGATCACACTCACCTGGTTTTCCATCACCAGGATTCCCTCCCCTGTGCAGGGCCAGCAGTTGGACTCCATGATCCAAGTGGATCTCTTCCAGCTCGCGATATTCYGTGATGCTCAAAGCCAAGCCCAGGACAGGGAGTGGGGCAGGAGCAGGGATGGGGTGGCCAGGGAAGGGCTCCAGGCTGGAATCACGGCTGCCCTGGGAGGGGAGGCAGATTCCAGGGGCTCCTGGCATGGCCAGCTTGGTTATTCCCAGCAGATCTCCTCATCCCAGTTAATCCAAAGCTGCATTTACACCCAAAAGCTGAGCCATGGCTGTGCATCTCTCTCCAGCCTGTGAAAATCTGTGTCCCAAACACCACAAGAGAGAGAGGGGTCTTGGATTTGGAAGCAATCCCAAATCTCCACCTGGCTTCGGGAGAGAAGGGAAAAACACCGAAAAGAAAAGGGCAAAGGTAGAATATAGGGAAATGTGCACATCCCCAGCTGGGAAYTGAGAGCAAGGGACGAGAGGAGCTCTGTGGATCGGCAGGAAGGGATGGGCAGYGGGGCGGAGCAGGAGGAGGAGGCATTAGCTCGGAGTGGATAAAACCCCAGCAGTGGCACTGGGCTGCTCTGAGCAAAGACCAAACACTGGGACGTGGAGAGGCTGGAAATGCGAGCTCCCGTCGTGTGCAGGGGAGCAGGATGATTGATTCCCGCCTGGCTGTGATAATGAACTGCTCTCCATTCCCTCTGGAACCGGGAGGGTGTTCCAGAGCAACTGGTGCCCATTTCCGAAGCAGCAGGACCCCACGGTTAGTGTGTGAGATCATTAAAAAGGGCCAGGGAGCCCCGGGAGCTGCAGACCTCGGGGGTTTGTTCGTCTGCCTTCCGCCACAAATCATGGATCACTGGGAAAAGCCTGTGGGAACGGAGAAATGATGTCGTGGCAGCATTTAAACAGGCGCTGGGATGTCCTGCAGTGCCAGGCTCTGAAGGGAGTGATGGAAATGGACTGTGGGGAGCTGATATAGGATTATTGGAGTGTCCTGGGCTGATCCCAGCGTGGGCAGCGGGAAAGGGGGAATTCTGCCCCTCTGCCCCCTCAGGTGAGACCCCACCTGCAGAGCTGCCCCAGCACTAGGGCCCAGCACAGGAAGGACCTGGAGCTGCTGGAGAGAGTCCWGAGGAGGCCACGGAGCTGCTCCCAGGGCTGGAGCCCCCCTGGAGCCAGGCTGGGAGAGCTGGGGGTGTTCCCCTGAAGAAGGCTCCAGAGACCTCAGAGCCCCTGCCAGGGCCTAAAGGGGCTCCAGGAGAGCTGGAGAGGGACCTGGGACAAGGCATGGAGGGACAGGACACAGGGAATGGCTTCCCAGTGCCAGAGGGCAGGATTAGATAGGATATTGGGAAGGAATTCCTGGCTGGGAGGGTGGGGAGGCCCTGGCAAAGGTCACCAGCGCTTTAGGATTTTGCCTTTTTAGAAATCACTCCAAGCCCTGCCCAGGCACAGCGTGAGGGCACCAAAGGGGGAACAGCTCTGACCCTCAACCCCAAACCAGCGTGGAACCAGCTCTTCCCTCTCAGCCTGTGCAGGGACTCACATTTCCTACCACACATCAGGAAATCCACTTTTCTTTCTAAGCCTTTTCAAAATGCCTCATGGTGCTGCTGGAGTTGAAGTTCACATGGACCAGAAATATCCAGGTGCTTCCAAGGGCAGCCCCTGCCTGGTTGTGGAGCTCCATGGGATCTTTGGTGTCCTGTGCCAAGAACAGGGTTTTAGAAAGGTTCTCTGAGCCAAAGGTAATGATCCCTCAAGGTCTCAGCAGAGAGGGAGAAACTTTTAAGCTGGTGAAAAGAATGAATAGAAATAAACCCATTAAATGACCTATTAAAAATGCTTAAATGAAATGGGGCTGCTTAAATGTTCAAATGCAAGGGGTGTGGAACTAAATAATCTTTAATGTCCCTTCAAGGTCTTTAAGGTCCCTTCCAACCCAAGCCATTCCAGGATCCTTTGCAGCAGTTCCTGTGTCCCCTTTCCAGTGCTGCCCGCTCCATCCTCAGTGCCTGGGGCTCTCCTGGCCCTGCTGTGCCACATTCCAGGCCTGCCAGGCAGCAGGAGCAGAGCATTCCCTGGAAACAGAGCCAGACAGGGGCACTGGGCCCCATCTGTGGGAGTGTTGAGCAGAATCATGGGATCGTTTGGGTTGGAAAAGACCTCTAAGATCGAGARCAACCCCTGAGCATTGGAAGGAGGTGCTGTTACTGCTTTCTCCATGAATTCAAAGTGCTGGTAATGTGAGATGTTGGATCTGGATCCATTACTTTTTAGTAAAATGGGAACTGGAAAAAAAAATCACTTTCCAGCTCAGCAGGGAGACCACACACACAGAGAGGAGGTGGATTCCAGGAGCTGGAGCCTGGAAATGCTGGTTCCATCCCCTTCCCTGCCTTTGCCGTGAGGGTCAGCCCTGTCCTTTCATTTCTCCCGGGAGCCTGTGGCCAGGGCTCGGAGCAGCCTGGGATAGGGGGAGGTGTCCCTGCCCACGATGGGGGCTGGAATTGGATGGGCTTTGAGGTCCCTTCCAACCCAAACCATTCCAGGATTTTCTGCATCACCAAGGCCCCATTGCCTCGTTCCAGCCACTGGGTCCCACGGGCAAAGGGAACAGGGTGGGGAAGGCAGAGGGCTGAGCAGACCAGCAGGAAATAATCACCACACTGATGGCTCTGGAAATGGATATTCATACCATGATATGTATGTATGTATTTATTGTTGTATGTATTTACATATATGGTTGTTGACACAGGTATATTGTATAGAGACCATCCCATGCCTGCCCCTGCAGTGAACTCTGGCACGGGAGGAGAGGGGGAATCTCCCAAAGGTGAAGCCCTTTGAACAACACAGACTTTTAATAATCCAATACCAAATAKCTCATTTTTAATTAGCTGGCTGTTTTCTATAGATCTCCATTTAATGAGATCAAAGCAGCAGGAGGAAGGCTCTTCCCTGACCCCTTTGTCCCACGGGTCCCCCCGCTGCAGCTGGAAGCTTTTCCTGGGAAACTCATCGACTTCTGGCAGTGAAACTTTGGAAACGGAAACGGAGGTGAAGGGAATGAACTCTGGGAGTCCCTGGAGGGACAGCTGGGATTTGCACACTGGGATTTGGGCTGTGGGGGGTGAATTTRGGGGCCCTGTGACCCCATTTGGTGCCCATGATGTGGGCATGGAGCAGACACCTCACCCCGGCTGTGCCGTCACAGGAACAGAAAATCCCACAATGGGTTGGGTTGGAAAGGACCTTAAAGCCCATCCAGTGCCACCCCTGCCATGGCAGGGACACCTTCCACTATCCCAGGCTGCTCCAAGCCCCATCCAGCCCGGCCTTGGACACTGCCAGGGATCCCCTCTGCGCTGCCAGCCCTGGGCTCCCCACTCAGGCTCTGCTTGGAGCCACCCTGGTCCCATCCTTTCCCACGGCTGGGAGTCCATTCCAAGGTCAGGACAAGCATCCTGCCGCTCCAGCCCTGCCTGCCTCTCCTGGCCCTGGGGATGCAGGAGGAGCACGTTATCCAAAGGCAGGGAGTTGTCCTTTATTCCCACACCCGGGAATGCAGGAGGAGCACGTTATCCAAAGGCAGGGAGTTGTYCTTTATTCCCACACCGCTGTCCTGTGCCGAGGGCACCCAGCAGGGCAGGGGAGGAGGGACAGGAGGGTCTCGCCTCCCGGYTCCAAAGGCCGGGAAATGACCCCCAGGGACAGCAGGGAAGGGTTCTGTTGTCCTGGCATTCCAGCGCTCAAGCTGGACAAAGAGCTGCCATCAGCCCGTTTAAAGCGTTTTAAGGGCTGCGAGTTAACAGCYACTAAACCCCTGCTGAATTGTACTTAAATGCAAAGGACCTTGGCAGTTTGTGAATTTAATTTAATACCTTTGTGGAGAGAAGCAATTACGGTTACATCATTATGTGCACGAACCATGACTGCAGTCTCACTCCAACCAGGCGTGAAGGGATAGTATTTGGGAATCCTTCTCCGTTGTCAGAGGCTTTTAACTTCCCCCCCCCCGCCCCATTCTGCACCCGCGCTGAAAATGTGAGAGCTTTTCTCTCCCCCGGGCTCTGCAGAGCAGCTCAGACGGGAGAGCCCAGAGGAGGAGACCTCAAAGCCCTGTGCTGGTGGAGAAAGGAACATTTGGGATAGGGCAGGGATGTTCCTTGATCTGTGTTATTCAGGGACTTTCATCTTTAGTTAGTCTCAGGGAGTAAGTTCATAATGGAGAGTTGGTTTAGGTGGGATATCGGGAAGGAATTCCTGGCTGGGAGGGTGGGGAGGCCCTGGCACAGGGTGCCCAGAGAAGCTGTGGCTGCCCCTGGATCCCTGGCAGTGTCCAAGGCCAGGCTGGATGGGGCTTGGAGCAGCCTGGGATAGTGGAAGGTGTCCCTGCCCATGGCAGGGGGTGGGACTGGATGGGCTTTGAGGTCCCTTTGAATCCAACAGATTTTATGATCCTGTGACTGTGGAATGCTCTGGGAGCCCCTGGGTGCTGAAATCAGTGACTCATTCAGGCCGTGAGTAAGAAAAACACCTTYGTGCTCTTGGAGGGCTCTGCCTGCTCCTCCCGCCCAAATCTGCTCCTGATGAAGTCTTCAGGTGTGAAGTCACACGAGGTGAGCAAGCACAGTCCCATGAAATTRCCTTCCCATTGAATTCCGTGTCGGAAATGAGAGGGAAGGTGGTTCAAAGGTGAACGAGATAAATTCCCTGTAAWTCCCTGCTCAGGTGCACGAGATGAATTCCCTGTAAATCCCCCCCAGCTGCCCCCGTGCTGCAGTTTGGAGCCTGCAGCCTGCAGCAGCACATCCTGTGCCCTGCAGCAGCACATCCTTTGGATCTGGCACGGCAATTCTGCTTTCCTYGGACCCACAAGGACCTGCTCCATGTCCCTGCGTGGGGACAGGCACAGCCCTCCCCCAGAACTCCCACTCTGGAGCTCATTTGCGAGCGGGCCCTTCATTAAATCGCCATTAACGGCTCCGGAGCAAACACGGGAGGATTGTTGGAGTGGGGGGTGTGAATTGTAGGATTTGTGCTGCGGCCAGCTCCCATGGCCTGGGAGCTGGGGCTGGGGCACTGGGATGTCCCCAAGGCACCAGCAGCAGGGGCCTTGGGCTGGGACACCAGCAGGGACAGGGGCAGCTCCCTTGGGAAGCTGTCACCTCCTGGCTGGCAATGCCCTGCTCTGGGGTCAGGGATCACCCTCTCTGCTGAGGGACCCTGCTGGTTCCAGAGGCAGGGAATGTTCCAGAGCTCTGTCACTGACCTGGGAGTTCRTCCTGGTGCTCTGAAGACATTTCCTTCTGGCAGCTAATGGAAGCTGTCCCTGCCCACGGCAGGGGTGGGAAYRRGATGGTTTTAAGGTCCATTCCAACCYAAATCATCCTGGGATTYTAAGGAATGTCCCAACACTGTGGTGTGAGAGAAGTGTATTGAAACCTGTAAATATTTCAGAGCAGTAAACAYTGGCACAGGCATAGACAGAGAAAGGCAGAGCTGTGCACTCCCAGGGCAGTCGTGAGGGATTGGTTCTAGCAGGACTCATCCCACTGCAGGCAGGTGAACAGCCTGGGAGCAGACCTCATGGAAAGGGGAGTGCAGGGCAKGTGTAGGGCCTGGGGCATCCCTGGATTCCAGGATGACTCTGGGCTGCTTCGAGCTCACAGAAGAAGCTGGAGGAAACCCTTGCCTTTAGGGGAGGTGCAGGGCCTCAGCACCAAGCCCAGGGTTTGTGGACTATTTTGAATCCTCTGCTCAGTGGTCAAACCATCCAACTGTGCTGGCTGGACACGGCTTCCTCCCCTCTGGGCATCCCTCCTGGGCATTCCCTCCCGGGCATTCCCTCCCTGGGCATTCCCTCCCTGGGCATCCCTCCTGAGCATCCCTGCTCATCAACACCACCCCGAGCACTCCAGGAAAACACCTCAAAGTTACAGCCAGGAGCTCCTGGCATTCCCAGAACTCCCTGACAGGAGGGGGCAGCCAGGGGGGCTTGGGCTCTGCTCCCAGGGAACAGGGACAGGAGGAGAGGGAACGGCCTCAGGCTGTGCCAGGGGAGGCTCAGGTTGGATATCGGGAAAGGGCTGTCCAGCCCCAACACAGCTGCCTGGGACAGGGCTGGAGTCCCCATCCCTGGAGGGATTTAAAGCCCTGTGGATGTGGCACTGGGGACACGGGGCAGTGGTGGCCTTGGCAGTGCTGGGATGGGTTGGACCCGATGGAGTTGGAGGGCTTTTCCAACCTAAACAATTCCATGATTTCCAAATGTTACATATTTTACATGTGTGTGTGACACCCACAGACACGGCCACCCTTTGCATGCCGAAMTCCTCCAGCCCTGGGAAATGAGCTTTCCTCCTCTCCTGCTCTAGACACTGAACTTTGGCATTGCTGATTTGTTTTCTTCCGTGACTCCGTGCTAAAGCCATGGAAGAGGAGAAGAACTCTCTCACCTGGAGCAGGAACAGCAAACGGGCTCCGCACCCCCGAACAACAGCAGGGCACGAGGGCAGGGCAGGGCCTGGAACACGGCGTGGAAAACAAACCCCTCCAGGAGGCAGGGAGAGGAGAGGAGCTCGGGCAGGCTGGAGCAGGAGGCGGGAAAGGGCAGCAGAGCCGTGGAGAGCAGGAGGGCAGCGGCACCTCGGGAAGAGCCCGGTCAGGGCGGGCAGGAGGARCAAAGAGCGCCCGGGATAAGGAGGAGCAGGGATTGTTCTCCTGCTGCAGCAGCTCTGGAGCTTGTGGGGGTTTTTGGCTTGTTACAGAAAAAGATTAAATCCAGCAGTAATCAGAGAATACAGTGGAAGCAATTGTGAGCTGGGAAAATAAAAGAAAAAGAGGGAAAGAGATATGATGAGAATAATAACTGAAAAGAACACAACCAGCTAAGTAGGCAGCAAATTGGGAGATAATTGTATCATTTAAATAAGGATGGCAAGAAAAGTTCATGTAATTGGTGTAAAGGTTCATGTGAGGTTCTTGTGCTCTCTGCAGCCCTGAAAAGAAATCAAAGGTTCCACTGGGGGAAGCCCTGGGGTAGGGAGAGTTTCCAAAGATCTCCTGAATTTGTGAGTAGGACCATGACCTGCTGCAGCCCCGGGCTGACTGAAACTCCCTCCCCCCGTGTTTTACTTGTAGTCATGGAATCCCAGACTAGTTTGGGTTGGAAAGGACCTTAAAGCTCATCCTATTCCCATGGGCAGGGACAYCTCCCACTATCCCAGGCTGCTCCAAACCCCATCCARCCTGGCCTTGGACACTGCCTGGGATCCAGGGGCAGCCACAGCTTCTCTGGGCAACCTGTGCCAGGGCCTCCCCACCCTCACAACGTTTCTTTGACTCAATCCGGTGTTGAAAAGCACTTTATCCMATTTTTCCACATGACTTGTCACAATTACATGAAAAATCTCCACTGTCACGATGTGTGATTGCAGCTCATCAGYGTTCCCTGGGCCCAGGCTTGAATTCATGGGGTGAGGCTTTGTGTGACCACCCTACAGAGCAGGGGCTGGGGGTTTGGAGCTCCCTGGGGGATTTGGGGGCTGAGTCCAGGAGCACTCACCGAGGGATGGCCACTGCAGGGTGGAGGAGCTCTCGCTCTGTCCTGCACATCGGCCTCACCTTCCCACATTGCACCTCCAGGATCAGCAGTGCCAGCCTGTGCCCTGAGCCCCCCGTGTGTGACACAGCCCAGCCTGTCCCCTGTGTGACACAGCCCAGCCTGGCTGTCCCCTGAGCCCATCCCCTGTGTGACACAGCCCAGCCTGNGTGACACAGCCCAGCCTGGCTGTCCCCTGAGCCCATCCCCTGTGTGACACAGCCCAGCCTGTCCCCTGTGTGACACAGCCCAGCCTGGCTGTCCCGTGTGTGACACAGCCCAGCCTGGCTGTCCTCTGTGTGTGACACAGCCCAGCCTGTCCCTTGTGTGACACAGCCCAGCCTGGCTGTCCCCTGAGCCCATCCCCTGTGTGACACAGCCCAGCCTGGCTGTCCCCTGAGCCCATCCTCTGTGTGACACAGCCCAGCCTGGCTGTCCCCTGTGTGTGACACAGCCCAGCCTGGCTGTCCCCTGAGCCCATCCCGTGTGTGACAGAGCCCAGCCTGGCTGTCCCCTCACCCTCTCTGCCCAGCCCTGCCTCTGCCTCCCTCCCCGGTCCCACGGCGGTGGCTGTGGCAGCCCCGGTGCCCCCGGTGCCGCTTCCCGCTTGCACATTCCTCTCTCTCAGTTGGAATTTCTCCGTGCCCCGAGGCGTTTTCATTTCCATTTATTCCGGCTGTTTTTCTGCCGTTTCCGAGGGTTTTTGTCAGGCTGCTGACAGCTCCTCGGTGCTGAAGGAGAGCACAACTTGCCAACAAGTTGGCTGCTGTGCTGCTCCACAGATCCATTCTTGCTGTTTTCTCCTCSTGACACCTTCATTTCCAGCTGATGGGTTTGGGATGTGGAGCTTGCCCCAGGACACCTTTCCCGTGCTTTGCCAAACCTGTGAAATCGTCACGGTCATTAAAGCATCGAGGATAATGAGAAATGAAGTCTCTCTGTCTGGGCTCTCAGACCTGACCTTTTGTGTGTTCTAAATATGTCAAATCTATCAAACACAGGAGCGTGATAACGCTCGTCTGCAAAAACCACTTGGAGATCTGAGGATGTTTTACAAGGATAATTAAGAGCCCTGATTTGGGCACCCTGGGATAGTGGGAGGTGTCCCTGCCCAGGCCAGGGGTGGCACTGGACAAGCTTTAAGGTCCCTTCCAGCCCAAACTATTCTGGGATTCTGTGACATAACTCGGTCTGAACTGGTCTGCAGGGCAGAAGGGAACAGCCTTGAGCTGTGCCAGAGGAGGCTCAGGTTGGACATCAGCAGGAATTTCTCCATGGAAAGAGTGGTCAGGCACTAGGAAGGGGCTACCCAGGGAGATTTGGAGTCCCCATCCCTGGAGGTGTCCAAGGAATTCCTGGACATGGCACTCAGTGCTCTGGGCTGGGGACAAGGTGGGGGTCGGGCACAGCTTGGATTCCATGGGCTGGGAGGACTTTTCCAGCCTCAGGGATTCTGGGATTCTGTTCTATTGTAGGAATGATCTCCTGCAGTGTCCCAGGGCAAACAGAGACGTCAAGGAGCCCCTGCACAGCCTGGACTCATCTCGGTCTTTTGTATCTTGCTGCTTTTGAACACCATCGCACAAAAATCTAATCCCTCTCACGGCGAGGAAGGAGATTTCTTCATGCCAGAGGTTGGATCCAGGCATGATTATCCTGGGAAAACTCGGGGCCTGTGAGGGGGGTGACTTTGCGTGGCTGGACTTTGCTTTTGTTGCCATCTGATGATCTCAAACAGCCACAGARGTGCCACCAAGTCAAGTGAGTGTTCTCATCCTGCAGGGAAGCTGCCTAAGGAAATGGAACTCGTGTGTCCCTGCAGCTCTGACAGCTGAGCCTGGGACAAACTGATTTGATAGAAAGAAAGGTGAAAGAGATCGAAAACAGGGATTTTTGAGGGAATACACCCAGCTCCTGAAACTGTTATCACTGCTGTTCCTGCTGTCGGAGCTTCTGCCTGCATTCGACACTGCAGGTTCCTACAGAAACCTTGGGAAACCTGGGCCAGTGGGAGGTGTCCCTGCCCACGGCAGGGGCTTGGACTAGGTGGGAGTTAAGGTCCCTTCCCACCTGAACCATTCCATGGATGTTCGATTCTCTGGCAGGAGCGGGGTCTCCCCGGGCAGGGTTAAAGCCCACCCGATCCCGGCGGGATGGATCCCTGAGGGCGGGATGGATCCCTGAGGGCAGGATGAGCT
Organism: Amblyornis subalaris; assembly: GCA_018881555.1. NCBI lineage: Eukaryota > Metazoa > Chordata > Aves > Passeriformes > Ptilonorhynchidae > Amblyornis > Amblyornis subalaris. The sequence continues at coordinate 1,851,240 of JACAXG010000127.1, forward strand.
GCGGGCGGTGCTGAGGGATCTGCACGCCCGCAGGAGCCCGGGGAACAGGAGCATTAACTCCACGGACCCCGCCCGGCTGCTCCCAGGCCCATTATCCCTCTTTTCTGGGGAGGCGCCAGCCCATCCAAGGCCCGTGTCCGGAGCCCCCAGGGCACACGGGGACTCTGGCGGGGCCACGGCCCCACTCCCGTCCATCCGCCCCAATGTCCGGCCCCGCCGCCCATCCCGGAGGGGGGAACACCCCGCGGGATGCGGGCACAGAGCAGGAGGGGGTGACACGGGCTAGTATGGGATGTTTAGGSGAGGAACCACGGGGGGAGAGGGATTGGGGTGATTTGGGGAGGAAGAAGCGTGGGAAGGGAGTACAAAGGGAGGGTCGGTCCCCGGTCCCCAGCCGGTGGGTGCGGGGGGACGGGCGGGGCTCGGGGGGCGCGAGGACGTGCGGGACACACGCAGCTGGAGCTCCTGGGCTGCGCTGCCACCGGGGACACCGGGATGCGGGGCTGGGGGCACTGGGCGGACCGGGCTCGGCTGCGGGAGAGGACACCCGGTCCGTGCGGGGATGCGGGGATGCCCTGAGGTGCGGGATGTGCGGGATCCTGCGGCGCGGGGATGTGCGGGATGCGGGGATGTGCGGGATGTGCGGGATCCTGCGGCGCGGGGATGTGCGGGATGCGGGGATGTGCGGGATGCGGCGATGTGCGGGATGTGCGGGACCCCGCGGTGCGGGGATGTGCGGGATGCCCTGGGGTGCAGGGATGAGCGGGATGCAGGGATGTGCAGGGTGCAGGAATGCTGTGGAATGCAGGGATGTGCAGACTGTAGGGATGTGCAGGGTGCTGGGACATGCGGGATGCAGGGATGCGTGGGATGCAGGGATGTGCGGGATGCAGGGATGTGCGGGATGCAGGGATGTGCGGGATGCAGGGATGTGCGGGATGCAGGGATGTGCGGGGCGGCACACACGGGGAAGGGGAGGCCGAAGGGCAGCAGGAGCTGCTTTGCCTCTGCAGCTGAAAGAGGAGCAGGAGGAGAAAAAGGCGGAGAAAAAGCAGGAGAAGGCGGAGGCCGCTCCCCTGGGCGAGGGCAGCCAGGAGCCGTCCCAGCGCGGCTCGGAGTCGCCGCGGGTGGGTTCGATGGGTTTCCGTGCCGTATCTGCAATTCAATCTTTTGAAGAGTAAATTGCAAGGGATGAACCAACAAGGAAACAGCAGGTTTTCTCGCGGGCGGGCGCGGGGCGGTTCTGCACAGCAGGAGCTGCCCCGCTGCCCCCGGCTCGGGCTCGGGGCGGCGCAGGGCTGTGCGAGCACGGCTGTGCCCGCGGGGCACGAGCAGCCGCGCACCTTTCACCGCGGACGCTGCGCCGGGTAAATGGCTCTTCTCACAACGCAGCCCTCACCCGGCATTGCTCGGCCTTGTCCTCAAGTGGTGTCGTAACACAAACTTCAGGAATGCGCTTTACCTTTCTTCCACCTCTCTTTTATCTTTATTTGAGATCTTGGATCAGATTTACCTTCTCATCTTGAGCAAAAACTTCTGTTACTCATAATCGAACGTGTCTTCAGCGCAGAACGTGGGTCTGCTTCAGTACTCTGAAGTCACCAGGAGCATTTTCGCCGACTGCTGGGTGTCTGAAATGATGTGAGAGCACTCTGAAATCTAATTCCAAAGCCTAATTCCGCCCGGGAAGCCTTCAGGAGCTCAGATCCCAGGGGCTAGATGTGTTCCCAGTGTCAAACCCCCTCAGCCATCACTCTGTGCTCCCAGAAGCGTTCCATGACCTCTCTGTGCTTTGGTTAATGGCTCCTGCTGGGAGCCTGAGGCAGGAAGATGGCAAAGGCTAAAAGAAAACAGCAAAAATGGATTTATTTTTTTCACTCTCTCATGGAAGCCTCTCTAAGGTTAARGTTCAGCTTAGCATGAGCTGGACATTTGCTTTGGGACCTGTTGGAATTGGATGTTGGAAGGCTGGAGCTGTGGTCTGACCCAGCACAGCCCTTCTGGTTGTTCCAAAGAATCTTCCTCTGCACACGGCAAGAATTCCATGGATACTTTGTTTAGCAAACATTTTTTGCACAAGATGAGATGACAGATCCAACCAAAGGGAGGATGCTCACATTTCCCTATTAGTCCTTGTGTTGTATTAGGGAAAGTATTTGTGATCCACAGGTTTGTGTCCTCACTGGAATGGAATTTCCAGAGGGAAAGCCTTGTCAGGCTCCACACAGGAGCTGCCAGTTCTCAAGAAATTTATAATTATTAAAATTTAAAGCAGATATATAAAAGTGCAGCCACATTTTCACTCCGTAGGTGGGGCAGTCCAGACAGATCCAAACCCTATTCCTTATCCCTCCGCTCCCCATCCCTGTCCTGGAGCATCACTGTGCATCTCTCTGCATCTCCCTCGCTGCRAGCAGCTCCAGGCACTGCACCGCCCTTCCCGTGTCCTGGCTGATTTGGGATAGAGATCCTGGCTGCTGTCCCTGAGAGCAGCATCCCGTCTGCCCRGTTTTCCCATGGGAATGGAGAGAGTCAGTGCCGAGGAGAGATGAGGGGCTGCCACCTCCAGCAGCGGGCAGGGAAGCTCTGAGCCGGATAATCAACATGGGAAACATGTTTGTAGGAAAGGAGATTTTTGGRAGCTTAGTTGGAATCATCCCTTCCTATCTGCTCCATCAAACTCCCGGGAAGAGGAATGGGATTTGATATTCCTGAGGAAGGATTGCTTACAGATCTTTGTTTAAAAGTTTGGGGATGAAGATAAATTCCTGGAATATTTTCGTTTACATGTGGACCAGTCATAACCCAGTTTTTTTCTGGGTTGGGGTGAGAAAACTGGGACTGGCTGAGGGTTGTGGGAAGAGGAGGAGCAGGCAGGACAGTATCATGGAATCCTGGAATGGTTTGGGATACAAGGGACGGTAAAGCCCATCCCATTCCATCCCCTGCCATGGGCAGGGACACCTTCCACTATCCCAGGGTGCTCCAAACCCCATCCAGCCTGGCCTTGGACACTGCCAGGGATCCAGGGGCAGCCACAGCTTCTCTGGGCACCCTGTGCCAGGGCCTSCCCACCCTCCCAGCCAGGAATTCCTTCCCAATATCTAATTTAAATCTACCCTCCTTCATCTTGAAGCCACTCCCTGTGTCCTGTMATTCCAAGCCCTTGTCCCAGGTCTCTGTATCCATGGAAAATTCCCAACACCTTCCCTGCTGTACCCAGTGCAGCTGACGTGGGTCAGATCARAGGCCACCTTACAGAACACTCCCATCCCTGAGGATCTGCGCTGCAGCATTCCATGACCCTTCCACTGCAGGGACAGCTTTTCCTGGGAAGGCAGTTTGAAAGCTGCTCCCCACAACTCGGGATGAAGACAGCCTGGAGTGTTTTTTTGGCCTGCAGCCTCCCCCAGACTGTTTATTGTTGACTGTGCCGCTTCCAAATGGTGATGGGCTGGAATTTAGGGAAGCGGGATGGCGCTGGCAGATGCCGACGGTGGCTCCTGGCAGCTGGAAGGCGAGCAGCTGGCAGGGCTGGCGTTTGCTGGGAGCCCTGGCAGCAGCTCAGGCTCTCAAAGCCGCCACGGCTGCTGGGGGCATGCTTTGCAGCGCTCACGGATCAGCGAGCTGAAATTCGGGAAGAGGCGGCAAAACCGTGGTGATGTTGCCTTCCTGATTGTCCTGGTTCCCTCCTCGGGAATRTGGGGGCCAAGGGTGGGGCCTGTCAGYGCTGGCACCACAYGGAGCACCCGTGGGGAGGGGAGGTGGCGCAGGGGAGGGATTTGTCGGGAAGCTCAGGGAATTCTCAGTGCAGCAGGAAGCAGCTGATGGAAGAGCAGATGTCCACGTCCCTTCCTTCTTGTGGAGACACGATGACAGCTGGGCTGGAACGGGGCTGGGGAAAAGAGGATCCAAACAAACCCGGGAACGGTTTGTGTGCCCGGGAGGCACGGGGGGCAATATTTCCACCAGCAGCTCCTTGGCATTCCTGCTGGCAGCCTGCTGGGCCGCAGTGCCCAGTGCCAAACTGGGACAGCTGGGACAGGCCCCACGTGGCAGGGAGGTGRCGGTGCCACATCTCCCCGGCGCTGGGGACACCAGCCTGCCACCGTCCCGGGCTGCTCCCAGCCGTGTCCAGCCCGGCTGGGCCACTCCCAGGGATGGAGCATCCCCCTCTCCGGGCAGTGTTCGCTGCYAACACCCCCCTCGCTGAGCCATCCACTGCCAAGGGAATTCTCCCTGCTTTTCCTGGTGCCCCAGGCTCCGGGGACCTGCTGGGGCAGGGATGGGCTGAGAGTCCGGGGGGGACCAGGCTGAGCACCCCATCCTTTGATGGGGAAAGAGTTTGCTGCCCTTTAAKGTGTCCAGCCAGTCCCAGAAGTTTGTCACCAGTCCTTCCCCCACCCCAGTGAGGCTGAGGGTGGGCACAGCCGAGTCGGCAATTTAATGCTGTGGGGAAAATGCCCACCGGGAATGAAATCCAGATTTATCAYGGAATCACAGAACCACTTTGGGTGGGAAAGGCCTCTCAGCCCMTCGAGCCCAACCATTCCCCAGCACTGCCACCGCTCAGCCACGTCCCCAGGTGCCACCTGGGCAGGCAAGGCTCTGCCTCGGGGGAGTTCTTGGGAGCATCCATTTCACCAGGATAAAGGAAAACCAGTTAAAGCAAGGGAAGAGCTGCTACAATAAACACGTGGAAGGATTATTTCCCATGGGGAATGGTTTTTCCATTGTGCTGGGGGGACACTGGGCTAGGGGCTGGCATCGGGGCACCAGGGCTCAGCCCATGGCTGGGGAAAAACTTCCAGTGCCTAAAGGGGCTCCAGGAGAGCTGGAGAGGGACTTKGGACAAGGCATGGAGGGACAGGACACAGGGAATGGCTTCCCACTGCCAGAGGGCAGGGTTAGATGGGATATTGGGAAGGAATTCCTGGCTGKGAGGGTGCGGAGGCCCTGGCACAGGGTGCCCAGAGAAGCTGTGGCTGCCCCTGGATCCCTGGCAGTGTCCAAGGCCAGGTTGGAGGGGCTTGGAGCAGCCTGGGATACTGGGAGGTGTCCCTGCCCATGGCAGAGGTGGCACTGGATGGGCTTTAAGGTCCCTTCCCACYCAAACCATTCCAGGATTCTGTGACTCTGGCAAGGGCAGCAGCCAAGGGTTGGAAGGGCTGTTCTGGGGTTGTAGGGAGATGGCAGCACATTCCCATGGCATAGGGAGTGGCAGGGCATCAATTAAAGCTGCTTGGGAATACATGACCCTGTGTAAGTGCTGAGAGGTGCCTGCAGTGCCTCTGGCAGCTCCTGGCTCAGCACTGCGGGGTCCCCGCGCTGTGGGACACTGTCACCCCTGCGTGACATCAGCAGTGTGCCTTGTGTCCTTCAGGGCCATTTTTTATTCCTGTTTTCACCTCTCATTTACCTGAATCCCTTCACAGATCCCACCTCAGCCTGCTCAGACTCCTGGTTCTTCTCGCTGCTCTGTTTTCATTTTGCTTTGCCTTGTTCCCCCGGGTCAGTGCACGATGGCTGTGGGTGCAAACGCCTTCCATAGGGTGATGATCCCAGACAAAGCCTCAATTCCTGCTTTAGGGCCCATTTTTCCTTCCATAAACTGCCTTTCCCAGCTCTCCCTCGCTGTGTTTGTTTTCCCCCAGTTCCATATGGCACCGTGGCTGCTGTAGGAGCTATAAATAACTCAGCAGTGAGGAGGTGACACAAACCCCAGCCCCTGGCAAGGGGGAGAGTCCTCCCAGCAAACATTCCCACTGGAGCAGCATGACAGAGCAGAAGGGAAAGGAGGCTCAAGTCTGGGTATTCTCCCCTACGTCACCACTGGAATTCAGCTCTGTGCTGTGCAGGGGTGGGGCGGGAATGGTGGTGCAACAGAAAGGTTTAATCAATGACAGGAATTTAGAATCCCAGAAGGGTTTGGGTCGGGAGGGAGCTTAAAGCCCATCCAGACCCACCCCCTGCCAGAGAAGCTGTGGCTGCCCCATCCCTGGCAGTGTTCCAGGCCAGGCTGGATGGGGCTTGGAGCAGCCTGGGATAGGGGGAGGTGTCCCTGCCCRTGGCAGGGGTGGCACTGGGTGGGCTTTAGGGTCCCTTCCAACCCAAACCATTCTGGGATTCTATGAGGAGCAAAACTGACAGGCTTTGATTTTCAGACTGAGGCTCAGAAAACTCAATTTTATTATTATTATATTAATAGCCTATGGACCAGTGTGGGATTTTCAAGAGGTTTCACAGAGATTGTTTTTTGGGKTTTTTTTTGGCTGGTGAGGTCGAGGGGCTTCATCCAGGTGTCCAGAGAGACATCAGGTCTCCCAAGCCGTTTCTGCTGCGGGGCTGAGAGAGCTGAATGACCCCCAGCTCTGGCTGACCCCAAACTCGACTGTCCCCAAAGCTGACTGCCCCCAAACCTGAATGTTCCCAAACCTGACTGTCCCTAAACCTGACTGTCCCCAAACCTGACTGTCCCCAAACCTGACTGTCCCTCTGACTGCCCCCACACCTGAGAGCCCCCAAAGCCTGCCCATCCCCTGCCGGGGGTGAGGAGCTGCTGAGGGAGGGAGGAGGGGAAGAGGAGCACGAGGATGGGCTGATTCTCCGATGGGCACCGAGCATTTGCTGGGTGGTTGGGCAGGTYTGGTTTGAGATCCAAAGCCAGGCTTTCTGTGGGAATGCAGCACGGCCGAGCATTCCCGTTCTGAGTGAGGAAGCTCGGAGTTAAGGTTTGTAGCTGTTTGTGTTGGTGCATTATTGCTGATACCACGCAAAYCCCTGCGTTTATCGATCCCCTCATCGGGCTCTGTCGGTGCCGTCGGTGATTCCAGACCCCTGCCCTGCCCTTTCCCTCATTTCCCGACACGAAGGGCGAAACCCTTTTAAGATGTTGAAGGGAAATGACCATCCTCGAGCTTTACACACATTCCTTTGATTGCCGCCATCACTTTAGAGCAGGGGAAGGCGCGGAGGTGCGGCTGCAGATCAATTGTTCTGTTTTCCCCCGACCTTTGTCCCYGGCTTTTGTTGCAGGAGGAAATCCAGTGTGTGCCCGGAGGGGTGGGGATGTCAAACGACTGCTGAGTGGCTCTCCTGGATGCAGGGATAAATCCAGGGATGTAAGGATGACCTGGGTACCGGGGGCTCCTCCACCCCTTCCTCCCTCCTCTCCAGGCCCCCCCTCTGCCTGGGAACTCTGCCAGAATTCCAGCAGCTTTCCCAGAGAGAGAAAACACGGAACAGCAAAAAATCCGCTTCAGGCAGCGCCTCCCCGAGCTGGCCCTGCCCTCCTGCCCAGCCCGGGAGGGTCTGTGGGATGGCCGTCGGGACGTGCAGGGATCCCGAGGGGTTTGGATTCCTGGGATGCAGGCTCAGCGCTCAGCCTTGGGTTGCAGCAGRAAGGGCGCAGGCAGATGGTGCTGCAGCACACACAGAGCTCTGTGTCYCTCACCTGGGCAGGGATCTGGGGGGGCTTCTCCCACTGCTGCTGCTGCAGGGTGCAAAGCAGAGGTGCTGGTGTGGGGGCAGAGGAGGGGTGGGTGCTGAGGGCTCGTCTGCATCCAAACATCCCTCAGACCCGTGTCAGCTCCTGGCCGTGAGCTGTCCAGGTGATTCCTGAAACAGCAGCAGGATGAGGCAGTGTCAGGAAARTCCACGTTTTTAATGCAGTGCCGGGAACAAAATGAAGAAATGCAAAACTTGCAAAATAAATCATGGAATCACAGAATGGGTCAAGGGTTGGGAGGGACCTTAAAGCCCATCCAGCCCCACCCCTGCCATGGGCAGGGACATCTCCCACTATCCCGGGTTGCTCCAAGCCCCATCCAGCCTGGTCTTGGACACTGCCAGGGGTCCAGGGGCAGCCACAGCTTCTCTGGGCACCCTGTGCCAGGGCCTCCCCTCCCTCCCAGCCAGAAATTCCTTCCCAATATCCCATCTAGCCCTGCCCTCTGGCAGTGGGAGCCATTCCCTGTGTCCTGGCACTATTWGGTTCATGTAAGTTCTGTTCAATTATTCTGCATTAACCAGACCAGGGCAGGGCAATTCTTTCTTCTGRGCTTTTGAGAGAGGTTGGGTTGGGTTTTTTGAAAGATTGCACTTGTGTGGAAACCCCTCCCTGGTGTCACTGTCACTTTATAACAGGAATTACACCGTGGGGAAGCTCAGGATGAGACCCTGGGACAGTGGGAGGTGTCCCTGGCCATGGCAGGGGTGGCGCTGGATGGGCTTTAGGGTCTGTTCCCAGAGACCATCCCGGGACTCTGCAGCAGTGCAGAGTTCCCAGTTGTGTTTGCAGATCAGCAATGCCCATTTTTGCATCACCAGCACTTTCCTGGTGGGAGTGGCTTCCCTTCTCACAAACAGGCCTTGGCTCTCAGTTTTCTCTCTTCCAACTCCAACAAATCTCATTTTGGAGAAGCAAATCCTGCAAACCCTATGATTTTCCTTGTCAAAACAATGTGTACAAGTGTGGGATTTTGACATTAGGACTTTCAGGCGACATTCTGATTGGGTAAATTTAAAAACACTGTCATTTATCAACCCCTTTTTCTCAGTTCTGAAGGCAGTGAGAAGTAATGATTGATACAGGGTTGGGAACTTCCCCTTCAATCTTCTCTGGCCTGTCATTAAAAAAATATTGCGGCTCAGTCCGCGGCCTGTGCATTTGTCTTCCAYGAAATCTTGCAAGGTCAAAGGATTGTCAACAGAACATCAATATCAGCAATATATTATCCTGTGTCTCAGGAACAAGTTCAGAAATAACAAGTTTGCTGCCAGCCTGGTAATACCAACTTCCATCAGTCATGTATCAGGAGCTGGGATTGATAAAGCAGGAGCTCTGCCAGCCAGGACYGCTGTGCTGTGGTTTGTTCAGGGGTTGTGTTTTAGGGCTGTCACTAATTCCTGCCCCATCCGGCTGCTGCCAGTAGGAGGCTGGGAAACGTGGAGTGTTAATTTATAAATATTGCCGGTTTTGCTGCAGGGTCCAGCAGGGAGTGCYTTATGGGGTCATGAATTTGTGTCCGCGGTGTGATGGGTTGGTGTCTGCATCCCCTCGGGGCACTTTGTTCACAGCCCCATGGAAGATGCCCTGGAGTGTCTGATGCCAATTAAAACGTGGCCCTTTGTTCCTAAATGAGTCTTGGTAATTGTCTTGCACAAACAATTGACTGAAGAGTCCCACACTCAGGGAAGTGTTGGTGCACAGGCTGCAAACCCCTCCTGAAGGTGCTCTGGGGATTGGGGCTTGGRGGATTTCATAAAATCCTGGAAGGGTTTGGGTTGGAAGGGACCTCAAAGCCCATCCAGTGCCACCCCTGCCATGGGCAGGGACACCTTCCACTAGCCCGGGCTGCTCCAAGCCCCATCCAACCTGGCCTGGGACACTGCCAGGGATGGGAAACCACAGCAGGGAAAGAATTTCTTTCCAATATCTGGTCTAAATCTCTCCTCTCTTAGTTTAAAACCCTTCCCCTCTTCCTTTTATCAGGATTTGCCSCCTGATTTCAGCAAGATTCATCAGCAAAACAACAACAAAAAAATCTTTTTCCCTGCCCCCACCCCCAGTCAGCATCTTTGGTTTGTGTTAAATTAGGGAAAATATTGTCCTTGCACRGTTACAGCAGGAACAAATGTGGCAGGCAAGGCCACTAAAGGAAGCTTTGAAATAAAACTGAATTCTGATTCTACAAGTTTGAGTGCAGATTAGATGGACAGTCTGTATAGATCAGTGATTCRGGGGAGGGAGCTCCCCAGGTGAATTAAGATGCAACTTCAAGCCCTTAATTTCAGTTTTAAAAAACCTGTGGCTGCAATAATTGCAGTGTGGTGGATCCAAATCATCCAGCAGGACAAGCTGGTCCTGATGAGGCCCTGCCTACCCAAGCTGACCCCTCTCAGCTGTGGGAGGGCTGGTGGCCCTATAAAGGGAGCACTGGAAGGGGCTCCTSCTTTCTCCAGGGCAGGAGTGTGGTGGGTGGTGCTGGTGGCTCCTGCGGGGAGGTGAGTGATGCAGAGGAGCTGCAGCAGCAGAAGTGTCCAAGTTTGAGTTCTTATTTCTGTTTTTCTGGTCTTATGGTGCTGGAATTTGGTAGAAGCACAACTGGTTGAGTCTGCTTTGGTGTGACTTTTCAAAGAAGCTGCTRAAAAGGGGTTAAACCCTCCTGGATTTTGGGTTGTGATGGTGTGGCCCCTGTGGGTAATTTAGAATTGGCTGCCGTGGTTTTTTAGGAGTTGGCTGTTTTTTGTGCTCAAAGCAGCAAAGTACAAGTGAGAGATCCCCARATCTCAAGGAATGTCCTGGTTTATCCTCCCTGTCTGGGATTAAAGGGTTCCCTGAGGGGCTGAGCTGCCCCTGCAGCCCCTGCCCAGTCCCAAACTGGTCCTTGGGCCAGACTGGACTGGAGGGAGGAGGAAAGCTCCTGGGTTTCCTTTCTGCTGGAGGTTTAATCCTCTCCTTGTGCTGCTGGCAGTGAATTTCTGGGGCTCTGCTGTGTGGGAAGGGAGGAATGCTTGGGATGGGCAGGGATGCTCCAGGTCTGCTCCAGGCTTTGTTGTGGAGTTGGTGTCAGATTCATATCAATCTGTACTTAAATGGCAGAAAAGAGCCCTGAACTGAATGTGGTGTTGSTTTAGGTGTGGTGTGTGCTCAGCTGAGCTCCTGGAGTGGGAATGACCAGGGGAAAATGGTCCTTCTAGCCTGGGAATGATCTCTCAGGGATCCTGAAACCTCTGGGCCTCACAGATTTATTTAAACCTGGTTTAAGCCTTCACTTTATGAGGATAATCCTGATATTGTTGCTCTTTTGCTGTACTTTTTTCTTAATTTGATGCCTTCAGTTCCCACTGTTATTCCAGCTTTTGGCTTGTTTGCCTCTTCCCCAGGCCATCCATGGGAAGTGAACAGGCAGTGGAAAAAAAACCTGTAAAAAAATTACACCTCCTCTTTCAGATGATACAAAGCTGCTTTTTCTTTCAGCACAACACTAACAATTTTTTTCTGTATTTTTAAGAGGCCCAAAATAAAAGTAGCAGCTGAAGCTGTCCTCAAGGTGTGAGGCTGTGCTGCTGCTGTAAGAACAATGAACAACGACTGAGGGTTGTAGTGAGAGTTACTGAGGYGTAAAGCACAAAAACCATCGGGAAGGGATAACAACGGTGGGGTTTCTGCAGGGAGAGCCTCAGGGTGATCAAAGGGATGTGCTCCAGGGTTGGACGGCCCAGGGGTGTCCAGTGCGGGCGAGGATGTGCCGCAGCCCAGCAGGGAGCTTTGAYGGAGACTGGGAATGGATGTGGAAGGGAAGGGCTCTGGTTCCAGAATGATTAATGATATTGGGTGGTAGCAACCTCAGCACAGGGTGCAGCACCTGTACCTGATGGGAAAACATGGGATAGAATCACAATGGGAAGGAGAGGGGCTGGAGGAGAGCTGGCAATTGCTTTTCCCCTTTTTTAAAGGCCAAAGCAACAAACAAGGAGCCTGTGAGCAGGGTGGAGCCCACTGAGAAAACAGAGCCYTTCCAAGAGCTCCATGGCTCAGGGGCCACAGGAGGCAGATGGTGGCAGGGAAGAAGTTAGCATTAAAAAAAGTAATAAAGTGATAAGATTTAAACAGGGTAGCACAGCAGGTGGCTTAAGAGGTCTGAGAAAGAATCCCAGGATCACTGAGGCTGGAAAAGCCCTCCCAGCCCATGGAGTCCRAGCYGTGCCCAATCCCCACCTTGTCCCCASCCCAGAGCACTGAGTGCCATGTCCAGGAATTCCTTGGACACCTCCAGGGATGGGCACTCCAAACCTCCCTGGGCAGTTCCAATGCCTGGCCACCCTTTCCATGGAGAAATTCCTCCTGGTGTCCAACCTGAGCCTCCCCTGGGCTGCAGTGTTTATGTTTCAGCTGGAAAAGAGCCCTTTATCCCGGTGGCTGGGAAGGGAAGGATGAGAGGCTCTGTTGCAGCCATGGTGATGCTGCAGCTGCTTGGACATTCCCATCCCTGCTCCTCCTGCATCCCTGAGCCCTGGGGGAAGCCCTGGGGAGCAGCTGCCCCTCAGCAGCCCCAGCCCTGCCTGTGTGGGACACACGGAGAGCTCCCTGTTTGGGGAGGCAGCAGAGGGGCCAGGTCTGGCTCACCTGGTTCTGAAGCCTCCCTTCCCTTCCTCTCCTCCCCCCTCCCCACGGCCGCRAGCAGCAGTTCACTCCTCATTTCTATTCCCGCTGTCGCTGTTGTGACAGGATTTCATCTCCCTGCTCCGTGCAGCCTGACACTCCTGCAGTCCATTTCCTCCCTGTCTGCTCCGATCTCCCGCGGTTTGACCCTAACGAGGRGAGACTGCTCCCAGCGCGTGCAGGGGGGCGGTTCTGGGCCTGTGGTGCTCYGACCAGGAATGAATTTCCCTGTTCCTGTCAACAGCTTTTTGTCTGCTCTTATCTAAAACTGTCTTGATCAGGATGTTCCTGCAAGGACCATAAAGAACCATTAGATCCATGAGCTGACGTCCCACTCAGCGGGAGAGCTGCTGGTGCTGGGAAATGTTGAAGTCGTGGAATCATGGAATGGTTTGGGTTGGAGGGACCTCAAAGCCCATCCAGTGCCACCCCTGCCATGGACAGGGATGCCTTCCACTATCCCAGGGTGTTCCAAGCCCCGTCCAACCTGGCCTTGGACACTGCCAGGGATGGGGCAGGGAATGGAATGTTCCTGTCTTCATTTCAGGCATCTTCCAATATCCAAATTGCCCTGGGTTTCACTTGGAGAATATCAGGAATGAGTGACTGTCCCAGGGTCTGGTGCCAGGACCCCCCACCAACCCTCCCTGCAGTCACTGCTGGGCTGGGGTTGTTTTTCCCCAGGAGCTGCTCGGGGCCGTGTTTGGGGTGTGGATCCCCCAGGGATGTGCCAGTCCCTCCTGGGCAGCACCTGCACGGTGCCAGGGGCTGCTCTGCTCCTCACCCACCCCCCCCGGGAAGGGCCGGGGGGGGCACGGCCGGGACAGCTGATCCCGACTGTCCCGAGGGATGGCCCAGGGCACAGGACATGGTGCTCAGCACGGAGAGCTGGGGGAGAGGGATGGGGGCACATTTGGGGTGATGGGGTTTGTCTGCCCCACTCTCTGCCACGGAGTGACTGCTGCTGCTGGAGCCCAGGGAGAGCTGAGCACCTGCCTGCCGTGGAAAGCAGGGAATGAATTCCTTGTCGTTGCCTGTGTGTGGCTATTTTCCACCTGTTAAGCCGATTTCATCYGAACCCACCACTTTTCTCACCACCCTCCCACTCCTCCCCATCCTGCTGGGGTGAAACCGCGACACTGCCGCTCCTCTGAGCCCTGAGCAGTCGTGCAAGCGTGGAAACGAGTGTGGAACARCCCCGGAGCGCCCCGGGAAGCTCCCACGGAGCCGTGACTGATCTCATCTCCATAGGAAAAGGAGGGCTGTGGTGCGCAGGAGAGGCGGCCCAGCGGGAGCGCGGCTTTTAAGAACAAATGAAGAGAGGGCGGGGATAACCCAGGCTGCAGGAGCTGTGTGCTGCGGGAATCGGGACACGCCGGGTGAGCAGGGCCACGGGAAACTGCCCCTCTTAGCAGGGGGGTGTCTGGTGGGGAAGCACATGTTTGGGTGGCTGGGGAGGAGGAGGATGAGCAGAGGAGCTGTCCTGGGCTGCGGAGCTGTGTGAAGTGTCAGAGGTGTCAGAGACATTCCATACCTGGYAAACCTGAGGTTTGTTAGTTCTGGTTCCTCCCGGGCTGGGCTGGGAGGGACCTTAAAGCCCATCCAGAGCCACCCCKGCCATGGGCAGGGACACCTTCCWCTATCCCAGGCTGCTCCTGGCCCCACACCAGTGAGGTTTTCTTTGAGCCACCCCAGCAGGAGCCCTCCTATTCCTGCCCTAGGAAGTGTTCCCCTTTRAAGAGATGGCTCCTGGGATCTCCTGCTTTTTGGATTTCAGGCTGTTACTTGGTGAAATCAGCACCTCCCAATCCCTGTGGAGCTGGGCACTGGGCAGGCCCTGGTTACCCTGGCAGAGCTGGGGTGAATTCCTGCTCCCTGCGTGGTGCCAGAGGCCACAGGTCCCTGCACCTCTCTGCCCCGAGCTCGGAACTTGGAACAGCAAAATCACCCAGTGMCAACTGTTTACTGCCTGTGGTGGGGAAGGTGTTGGGTTTGCTGCTGCACTCGCGGAAATGGCGCTCAGGATGTGACAGGCTGGACACTGAGCTGCTGCTGGTGTCACACAGCCCAGGCTGGGCGGGCTCCGGCCCCGCGGGAGGGACACGGCTTTGCGGGGCTGGAACAGGAGCAGAGGGAATTCCCACGGAGCACTTCCCTCTCAGCAGGCTGCCTGGTCCTCAAAGCCACATCAATTATCCGAGGGGAATGCTTGCACGCTCCTTCCATCAGCTCAGTCCTGCCTTTGGAGGGGGTGATCCCAGTCACCTGCCTGGCACCAGCCTCCCCCGAGGTGCCAATTCCCTGCTCTGCTGGCAGCACCATCTGGAACAGCCACACTCGGGGCAGCAGCACCTCCTTGGAATGGCTGGGATGGTTATCCAGGCTTTAGTGGGGCTCTGGGAGCAGGAGGCTGAGGTACAACCACAGCAGTGTGCTGGGAACTGAGTGAGTGCTGCCGAGAGTGACTGACTGCATTTAACACGTGAATGAGGAAATCAGGAGGGGTGTGGGGTGTGACAGGCAGAGGTGTGGGATCTGGGGGCTGCAGAAAGGGCAGGGAACCCTGGATTTCCAGCTTTGGCTGGGGATGCTGGGCTGCCTGGTCCCTGGCACAGGTAACTGGGCACTTGGGTATGGTCTATGGAAAGGTACTGAGGTGAGGGGCTCTGCCAGGTTATTGCTGGAGGAAACGGGGGTCTGAGATCCAGATAAAAGACTGTAGCAATCCAGGGGGCAGAGCTGCCAGTGGTGCTGGGACAGGGCAGGCGCCCCAGAGAGCACCAGGCAGGGCTGGGGAAGGCCCCGGTGCCGCTCAGAGGTGGAAATTGGGTCCTGCTCAGAGGAGCTGAGCTGAGTGTGGAGCAGGGAAATCAGCGCTGCCCTGGCTGTAATTAAAGGTGCTTAAGGGCCATTAGCAGAGCTTGTAAAAATGCTTTGTAATCCAGTGTAATAAACGGGAATCCCGGTTTAATTGCTTTATAAAAATTACACGTGGGCAGCTTTCCGTCGGTGGGGCTGGTGTTGCTGCGGTGTGAGCCGGGGCTGTGCAGACTCGTCYTGGGTGTGGGATGTCACCAGGTCTGCTGGCTGTGACACAGCCRCCCCCACACTGTCCCCACGTGCAAACGCGGCTCAGGGTTTGCTGCAGCGCTCGGGCTCTGTCTCTCCGTGGTGATCTCGCAGATTCCAGGCTGCAGGATTGTACTGAGCTGGGGAAGTTCTAACGCTGCTGAACGCGGGGCTGAGGGCTCCTCCCAGCCCTGCCAGGGCACCCTGGGTGAGGAAGCGTTCCCGGTGTCCCTGCCCAGGGCAGGGGGCGGGAATGGGAGGGTGTTTAAATCCCTTCCATCCCAAACCGTGCTGTGAATTGGATTTCCCTTCCCCGTGGGTGCAGCTCTGCCGTGTGAACCCACAGCTCTGTAAGCAGGCTGCAGAGGGGGCTGGAAAACCGAGCAGAGTTTGGTCGTGGCTGGGTGGGCGCCTGGGGCTCTCCCTGCTGCCCTGTAACGCTAAAGAACAGCCCAACCCTCTCATTTTCCTGAGTGAATTTCCGAGAGCCGCCGATTCCTGACTCCTGCTCTGACACTGCCCCTGCGGAGCTGGGAACGCAGAGAGAACAGGACAGTTCAGGGGTCACTGACACCTCAGACAGAAATATCCTCAGCATCCAGCCCTGCTGCTCAGCAGGAGCAGCTGGGGACTTCCGAATAACACCCACAGCCAAACAAAAAGGAATGTTGTTGGAAAYTGCTTTCTGTGCACCGATTTTTGCAAGGGTGGAGTGATAGGACAAGGGGGCACGGCAATGGAGAGCAGGGCTAGATGGGATATCGGGAAGGAATTCCTGGCTGGGAGGGTGGGGAGGCCCTGGCAGAGGGTGCCCAGAGAAGCTGTGGCTGCCCCTGGATCCCTGGCTGTGTCCAAGGCCAGGCTGGATGGGGCTTGGAGCAGCCTGGGAGAGTGGAAGGTGTCCCTGCCCACGGCAGGGGTGGGGCTGGGTGGGATTTAAGGTTTCTTTGAATCCAAACCATTCTGAGATTTGATGATTGTAATTCCAAATGTAGGTGGTGGGTTTTGTGGAGCTCAGGTGGCTCAGTATAATTACAATTATTATTGTTATTTATAATTAGTAACCCAGGGATGGGGACTCTGGGTCAAACCCACCTTGGGGTGTCCATGCCCCATTTTCAKGAGTGCTCCTCCTGGAGGAGCTCAGCAAGGAGGGAAATGCCGCAGTCTCTGATGTCCAGCTGCTCCTGAGGAATGGGACTGTGTCAGGGGGGCTCGCAACAAGGAAATGTCTCGTTAGGAGCAGTGGGAGATGAGCTGAGCCTGCAGGGATTCGTTGGGAAGACCAATTAAGCTCGGGAAGTTGGTATCATTATGGAAATGGGAGCAGGAGCTGCTGGGATGCTGTTTGCAGCTGCTCCTTGATGCTGGRATGCTTTCCCTGCCTTTAATCTGCTGGATGCTGCCTGGGTCCCACGGTGCCTGGGAAGGGAGGGGAGGCCTCTCCAGCCCCTCAGTGCTCCGGGCCTTGATGCTCCCACTCAGAACTCGGGAAGGATCTTTGTAGTCCCTGTTCTGATTGATCCTGGTGGGATCAAACCGCAGCTCACGTGGTCAGGTGAGTCTTGGCACCATATCTCGTTGGAACTTGAGAAAAAAATAGAAAGGCAAAGGAGAAACACGCAGAGCATGAGGATAAAATGATCAAGTAGCTGTTAATAATAATAATTACTTCTGCTCCTGCCTCGCCTCCTCGCTGAGGTGTCTTTGTGGCGTTACCGTTCCTGTCTCCGGTTCATTTTCCCTTGCTGGGCTTCCTTTCCAGCAGGGAGAGGTGAACCCCTCCAGCCCCCGCAGCCTGAGCTCGTGGCTCTTCTCTGAGCATCTGCCAGTGCTGCCACTGGAAAATCCCCTTTCCCTGGCTGTGTCTTAGCTGTGTGTGTATCCATTCTGGATGGAAACTTGCCCRGGTTTCGCTCCTCTGGAGTCGCTGTTTTCCTTTTCCCATGGACATTGAGGCAGAGTTATTCCATCGTTCTTAACCCTGATCTTTTTTAATCCTCCTGGTCCTTGGGTTTGTCTGCCTCGTTGTGTTTAACCTGCTCTGTGCTTACAGGGGCAGAGCAGTGAATGGCAGAGACAATTGTGGCTCTGTAGGCAGAGAAATTTCAGTTTTTAAAACCCCAAACACACAAAAAAACCCCAAACTCCACCAGCCACTTTGGGGGGGCTGTGGTTTGTGCTTGCAGTAAAGCTTTGCCTCAGTCTACACTCTGGGCTAGGGGCAGTGTCCCTGCCCAGGGCAGGGCTTGGAACGAGAGGAGCTTTAGGGTCCCTTCCAACCCAAAGCATTCCATGATTCTGAAAATCTCTTGCTGGGGCCAATGCACCATCCCTGATGGTCTGGCTGGAGAGGTGAAAAATCCCAAACAAAAACCCCTCAGTAGGAAGGAGAAGGAAGAAATCGGATTTTTTGCAGAGGTGTCACAGCCAATTTTCTGTGTGAGTCCCTGGCTCTTTTGGGCACTCTGAGCTGTGGTGCCCCGTGCTGGGCCATGCCCAGGAGCCTTTCCTGCTCCCTGTGTGCCTGCTGGACACTGGGGTTGCTTTGTGGGGTATAATAATGGAATTTTGTGGTAAAAACCTGTAAGATGGAGTTAAACTATTTCTGCTGCACTGCTCAGGCCACCCCGACCCCTGTCCCCAAGTGCCACCTCCACAGAGCTTTAAATCCCTCCAGGRTCGGGGACTCCACCCCTGTCCTGAGCAGCTGTGCCAGGGCTGGACAAACCTTTCCATGAAGACATATTCCCCAATATCCAATCTAAGCTTCCCCTGGCACAGCTTGAGGCCATTTCCTCTTGTCCTGTTGCTTTTTAGCTGGAGAGGAGAGCCTGACACCCCCCTCCYGTGGCTCATCCTGCAAGGATGTGAAAGGAAAAGCCAGAAATCACCCACCGGGAACACCTCTGTGTTGGGATCCTGGCTGGGGGAGCAGAGTCTCCCTTAAACCCCTTTTCATCTCCACTTCCATCTCCTGAGCTCTTTTCCTGGATCGAGGCACTGGCTGGAGGCACTTGGGTTATTCCTTGCCCCCGCACTGGGCTGAGATTAAGTTCCCCAGCTTTGGAGCTGGGAGAACAAAGGTAGATTCCCTTTTCCTCCTGCTCCCTCCCTTTGCAGCCGTGGGGGCTGCTCCTGACCCCGGGATGATTCCYGGTCTGTCCCAGCCTGCGGCTGAGCTGCTCCGGGCGCTCATTCCCTGCGGTCTCCCTGCAGTATTTCCTGCAGCCAGGAGCCCACAGACCCCACAGCCACACTGTGCCCTCCCTTCGCCCCCTCTGCTGCCTCCTGGCCRGGGCTGGGATTGGGGAAAAGCAGGAGGTGAGCCAGGGATGCTCCAAGCTCAGCGTCTGGGCTAATCTGCTCTCTGCAGCCTCTGGAAGAGCCTTCCCATGGGATTATTGTGCTYTGGCAAATAACCCAGCCTGATGAATGCTGCTGTTCAGAAGGGCAAATATTCAAGCCAACTCTGTTTCAGGAGCAGAATGTGCSAGGTGTGCCCTGGGGATGTGGTTTGGGGTTTGTTGAGGTGGTGCTCAGCCCTGTGGAGCCCGTCCTGCCCTCCCATCGCTCCTGCTGCTCTCCAGGCACAGCAATCCCGTTTGTCAGGAACACCAGGCTCTGCAGCCTGTGCTGCTGGGCAAGGACTGACAGTGAAACTGCTGCAGCTGCACTCCTGCATCCAGCATCGCTCCCAGCCGGGATCCGGCACGGAGCTGCAGTTTCGGGAGAGCTCCCACTAAAATAACAACAAAAGGGATGACTGAAGGATGCCCCCYGGCCCTGGCAGTGTCCAAGGCCGGGTTGGATGGGGTTTGGAGCACCCTGGGATAGTGGGAGGTGTCCCTGCCCATGGCAGGGGGTGCAGTGACATGGCTTTTAATCTCCCTTTCATCCCAAACCATTCTGGGATTCAATTAATGGCAATGCTAAAAATCCATGCTAAATATTCCATGTAATTAAATGAGGGACTTTTTGGGGAGCTCAGCGTCTTTCAGTCTGCAGTTCTAAGGATGTTCTCCATGACCAGGGATGGGAAGAGGAGGAATTCACCCATGGAACCTGTTCTGAGCCAGGAGCACAGTGTGGTCTGTTCTCCACACCACAGGGACCTCAGCGGGCAAAGCTCGGCTTCACTGCTTCCATCATCCTTGGGTTTTCATGGAAGTCTCCTGCTTGCAGCCACCACCTCCATGGCTTCGTGCTGCCTCAGGTCTGTTTGGTGCCTTTCGACCCCAAACATTCTGGGATTCCAGTTGGACTTGATGATCTTAAAGGTCTTTTCCAACYCAATGGATTCTGTGMTTCTCAAGTCCTGGGCCCCCTCCCTCCATCTCTCCCTGTCTCCCAAGGAACCCCCGGGGTGTGGAAGCAGAGCCTGGGTGGGCTCTGGCTCGGTCCCTGTGCTGGGGATCCCGGGAATGTGCTGAGCAGGAGGATCTGTGGCTGCTCCTGGCTTGGAGGGGAGGGAGTCAAACTGTTGTTTAATGAATGAAAAAATGTTATTTTATGCTTACTGGCACATCTGAAATAGCACCTCAGTATCTTTGGGCATTCAGGGTTTAAATCAGCATGTGGCCAAACTGCTCCAAAGGAATGGCTCCAATGGATGTCTGGAAATCAGTGGAAATGAGAATTAGAAGGTGATGAGGTGATTTAGGAGCAGAGCTGGCTCTGAAGGAGTTTGCTGGAACCCTCTGGATCAGGATCTCAGCAGCTCCCCCTGAAACTCCTCCTGCTGCGCTGAGGATCTCAGAGCAGGAGCAACACTAAAAATCAAGGTTTGGCAGCAGCAAATTGCTGAGTTTCAGAGCGTTCTGTCCTTYGAATAACATCCCAAAATACCCCAAACCTTTGGATGTGCATTTGATGTGGTATCTCCCACKTAGAAATATTTACCGAATGGCTCGTTAAAGCAGCTGTAAAGGATCCATCAGCGCTGCAGAGCTGTCTGCTGATGCTCCTTCAGCTCCTGGAGGTGTGCTTTGTGTCGGAGGCAGGGAGTGTTCCTTAACTCCGTAATTCCCAGCGCACTCCGTGCGGACTGCAATACCTCACGGATAATGTGGGCTGAACGCAGATCAAGATATAAATTAGCAAAAGTGTGTCCTGAGGCTTCTCTGATAGAACACGCAATGCTTTTCCCCTTAATTATCTTGTCATGCTAATTCCCTTTAATTATCTTGCCATAATAAATTCGGTAGGTGAATTAATCTGGAATAGTCACGGAGCCACACGTGATTCTGACAGCTTTGGATTTGCTGTCAAGGCTTTTGCTGACAAACCAGAATCCCCCTGCTCCCTCAAAGAGCTGTTCAATGTTAATAAGTGCCCTATTTTCCTTGCATCCCATATTTCTCCACGCCAGAGCTGAAGGCAGAGCAGGGAATTGTGCAGTGAGTGGCAGGGCTGTGATTTGGGCTCTGGGAAATCAAACCTGGTGCTGGTTAAAGGGACCAGAGAAGTTCTGCAAAGCTTTGCTCAGATAGTTTAGGGTTTGATTTAGAGGCTGTGGGGGGTTTGGAGGCTTTTTTTTGTGGGTTAAAAACCCACACCAAAATGCTTTTCTTCTGAGAGAGATTGAAAGGATTTGGGATACACAGGGAGCGACTCAGGCTGAACAGACCGAGCGTTCCCACAGTTCCTGTGGTGGTGTCACAGCAGGACCTTTGGCTTGGGCTTTTCTTCCCAGTGCTGTTTGGAGGGAGAGACTGGAATGGGAGCATGGAAATGGCTTTTCCCAGTGGCTGTAGATCCCTTTCCCCCAGTGGTGTTTAGAGGGAGAGACTGGAATGGGGGCATGGAAATGCCTTTTCCTAGTGGCTATGGATCCCTTTCCCCAGTGCTGTGGGGCCGGGGGGGGAGAGACTGGAACTGGGGGCATGGAAATGGCTTTTCCCAGTGGCTGTGGATCCCTTTTCCCCAGTGGTGTTTGGAGGGAGAGACTGGAACGTGGGCAYGGAAGTGGCTTTTCCCAGTGGCTGTGGATCCCTTTCCCAGTGCCGTGGGGCCGGGAGGGACACGGTGAACAACCCTGGGTGCAGCTGCAGGCAGAGCTGGGCTCGAGCCTCCTTTCCCTCCCCTGGGGCAGTGCCAAAGCACCGGGCGGTGCTCCCGATTCCACGGGACAGGGGAACACAGGGCTGTTTCCCCGGGATCTCGTTAGCAGGGAGCGAGGCAGCCTCGTTGGGGAGGCTGCGGAGCAGAGCTGGGCCATCCATCAGGGCTGCGCTGGCAGCCCCGGGGAGCCCGGGCAGCTGTTAAATACAGGAATTGMAGGAGCCTGGGATCAATAACTGCAATCGTTCTCCAGACTGGCCGGGCCAGGCAGCCCCGGGTGCCCCGAGGGGAGTTGGTGGCCGTGGGAGCACAGAGGAGGAGKTCTCCCTTCTCCATGTGCTCCCTGTTCCCTCTTCCCTGCAGCTTTTGCCTCAGCTTGCTGTGCAGTCCTCCAAGCTGCAAGGCTGCCCCGTTGATCCCCTTCTCCAAAGCTGACAAAGCTCGGAGGGGATGGATTTGGAAGTCTGGGAAAAGAGAGCAGCCTCTCTCAACAGGAGGAATTGATGGCAATATGGACCTGAGGGCTCAGGAAGAGAGAAGAAAGGATGGAATGCAGAGCACCAAGGAAAATGTGAATTTTAGGGGGGAATATAGGGTCTGGATTAGGAATGAGATAGGGACACCACAGATTTCACTATTCCTCAGCTGAGGTTTCATTTTTCCATTTTCTAGGATTATGCCAYGTGCTCAACATCTGCTATTTTTAAAGCCAGGCTTGAAAAAGAAACCCCAGTTCTGTCCATCACCGCTGGCTGCACACAGAATGTCACTGGGGTGGCACCAGAGAGGCAGAACCAGAGCAGGCAGCTGACACTTACACAAGGGGGCTGGGACCCAGATCCACAGAAAACAAAGGAGTGCAACTTCCCCATCCAGGCAGTGCCTGGGCTGGGAGAGAAGGGGCTCARGTGAACCACAGTTGTGTTCCTGTGGACATTCCTGCTGTACAAATCCCATCCTGCCRAGGGTTCCTTTGTTCCCAGCTTCTTCTTCATATCTCAAATCCTTCCCTTTCTGCAGCAAATCCAGTGGGAATTCAGCACCACTGGTGCCATTTGCTCCAGGTGTTGATGGGATACCAGGGAGTGTTTCCAGCTCCAGAATTACTCGTGCCGAGATTTCTCAGAGTTTGGTTTTTGTTGTAACTCCTGCAGGTTGGAAAGGAGCGCCAGAGGCACACACAGGTTTTTTCTGGACTGGAAATACTTGTGGGTCTGTCCTGTTTGGGTCTGGCACCATCTGCAGACAATGGCCCATCCCTGGCAGTGTCCAAGGCCAGGCTGGAKGGGGCTTGGAGCAGCCTGGGACAGTGGAAGKTGTCCCTGCCCATGGCAGGGGTGGCACTGGATGGGCTTTAGGATCCCTTCCAACCCAAACCCTTCTGGGATTCTAATTTCCTCCCTGTATGACCTCACCACATCCCTGTGGTCCTGAGTTTCCTGCCCTTTATTCCAAGTGTCAGAATCTCTTTTTCCTCAACCCCAGGATTCTTACCAGTGGATGAAGAAGAGGTGTGAACCCAAACTGTGGAGCAAGAGTGATGCCAGCTGTGGGGTTTCCCGGTTATTCTAGAGGTGCTTGTCCCAGGAATGTCAGGGATCACAGCAGGAAATGAGCCAGGACTGAAGAGCTCCAGGAGCGTTTGGACAATGCTCCCAGGGGGGATGCACAGGCTGGGATTGTTGGGGTGTCTGTGCAGGGCCAGGAGCTGCACTGGATGATCCCTGTGGGTCCCTCCCAGCTCAGGAGATTCCAGGATTCCATGAAATGATGCTATTTCTGAAGATACATTCTATATCTCACACTTACCTTTCTAATGGCTGAGCGTCAAACCATTCTGAAGATTTTAGTTTTCTAAGGAATAAAAAAATCCCTGCTCAGAGTCTTGCAACGGTGGCACAACTCTTGACACCTGGATGTTGTTCCATCATCTCCTCCTGCTAGTGGAAATTCTTTAATTCCTTGGGTTAGCCTCACTCCCACGGGATTGAGGCACGGAAAACTCCTGTTCCTCACCCTCCCATCCTCGAGGAAAATGTTTGTGGTGTGGTTTCCTTTTTCTTTCATTTCAAATGAACGAACCCCCTCGTTTACAGTGGTTCCTAAGCAACAAAGTACAGGGGGGAAAGCCAAACAAGCAGCAGGAAATTTGTGTTTCCTTGTTTGTGCTTTTATTTGCTGTCAAACCGCGGCTCTGCATTCCCTGCCAGGGGAGGATGCTCGGGGGGAGTTGGGGTTAATCCCTCTGTGCCATCCGCAGCTCCTCGGGACTGGATTTCAAACTTTCTGCCTTCCCTGGCCGGTCCAGGGCGTTGCCGAGGAGCTGGAGTTGGGCTGATTGAGCCTCGAGCACCGAACGACAGGTCGGGAAAAACTCCGGAGTGACTGTCCCGGGAATGTGGCTCCCAGTTATTTACAGGCCAGGCACGAAGGACCAGGGAGAGCTCCTGACTGGAGGTGTCAGAGCCCTGGGAAGGGACAGGGCCCCCACCCCTGGGGTCACACGGGGCTGGTGGAGGGGCTGGCCCCGGCTGGGTCTCCCTTCCCACTTATCCTGGTTCAGCACATGGATTTTCTTTTCTTTTTTTCTTTTTTTTCCCAGCGTTGAATTTTCAGATTTTCCTTTTAAGGGCTTTAATGCTTCCAAAAAAGTGTCACACTCTATTAGATTTTTTTCCTCCCTTTCTAATGTTGTGGTTTTTTCCCCCTGCTTTTCCCCCTGCAGCATCTCTTTGCCATGAGGATGTGGGATGGTTCCTGGAARGATTCTCTGTATTACAGCAGAGCTGTCATCTCAGGAACAACTCTTTGTTTCCCCCAGCCTGTCAGGCTGCTGGGAAATACTTGGTATTATTATTATTCCATTTGTGTTTCTACCTGGCAAATATTTCCTGAGTGGTGGAATTGTGGTGGTGAACAAAGTGAATCTGTTTGCCTTTTTTATTTTTAGTTTGTTTTACCATGGATGTTTTGCAGCCTCCTAAAGGGGTGAGGAGCAGCACCAGGTGCTTCCCACAGGTCTCTCTTCCAGCCCCTGCTCATTTCAGGGCAGCTTTGGCTCGAAATTGTTCCTTACCCAGAAGTATCAATAGAGAAAATGCTTTTTTTTTTTTTCCCTTGTGGAGAATTTAATTACTCATGACCCCAGTTCTGTTCTTGCCTGGTTTGCGATGTGGGACTTCACTGCCCATTAAAACACTGGCTGGGGGATTTTTTCCTGAGCTTCCACTATCCCAGGCTGCTCCAAACCCCGTCCAGCCTGGCCTTGGACACTGCCAGGGATGCAGGGGCAGCCACAGCTTCTCTGGGCACCCTGTGCCAGGGCCTCCCCACCCTCCCAGCCAGGAATTCCTTCCCAATATCCCATCTAGCCCTGCCCTCTGGCAGTGGGAAGCCATTCCCTGTGTCCTGTCCCTCCATGCCTTGTCCCAAGTCCCTCTCCAGCTCTCCTGGAGCCCCTTTAGGCMCTGGCAGGGGCTCTGAGCTCTCCCTGGATCCTTCTCTTCTCCAGGTGAACATCCCCAGCTCTCCCAGCCTGGCTCCAGAGCAGASCACCAGTAGGACTGGGAATCCCCTGGGATTTTCGGGTGAGCCTCAGGAGCTGAAAAGCTTCACCAGCAACTCCCCAGAGCTGTGAYCAAAGCCTCCTCTCTGGTTAAAATGCTGCAACATTCCCAGTTTAACACATTCTGATGGATGCACAATTAAGCTGGGGACGGTAATTGACTCACTGAGTAAAGGGGAGGGAAAAGGGGGAAATCCATGGGCTCTGGGTCGATTCCAGGGATTYCCCAGGGATGATGTGGGATGAGAGGCTGCTGTGAGGATGATATGGAAATGGGAATTGATGTCGGGCAAAACTTCTTATCCCTGGGACTGTGGAAAACTCCTTAGGTCTGATTCCATGGGCTGTGGCTGCGTCTGGAGCTAATGACACTCCAGGGCACACCCATGGGAACGGCGTTATTTTGCAGAAACCCATTTTGGAAGTTAATTTCCATATTCTGAGCGGGATTCAGAGGAAGGCTCAGTCAGAGTCTGTCACTGACAGGGTTTTTACAGCTCCATAAATCAGCTGACACGGAATTCTGGTTACTCCCAGAACAAYAGACCCAAATCTGTGTTTGCAACCAGCAGCTCTCCCCTGTGCAGGAGGAGCCATCCTGCCCTGGGCACTGCCAGCAGTTTATTCCTATAAACTTTGGGTTTGCTGGGATTTATAGCTGGAAGCTACTGAAAACTAAAGGAAGTTTGCAAACAAAGGTTCTGTTGTAATGTGAGCTGTTCAAAATTAGTTCAAAAATATAATTATCACAGAATCTTCTGAATCATCAATGGTTTGGGTTGGAAGGGACCTTAGAGATCGTCCAGTTCCAAGCCCTTGTCTCTAATTTTGTGTAAGTATCCCKTAAATGTGACAATTCAAATGGAATTCTTGCTGCCTGAGGGTTTCCCTGCCCTGTCCCCTCTGTGGATGTGTGTCTGTCACTTCACCTGCTCAGCACACACAGAAACCCAAAAATAAACCCCAGAGTGCCCAGAGGGGTACAAAGGAACAGCAGCAAAAGCTGRGGAAGCTGGGAGCTCAGCCAGTGCCCATCCCAAGGGAAAGCTCTTCCAGCCACTTGTGCCTTGGATGTGGCTGGAAATTCCCTGTAGAGGTTCAGGCTCCTTATTAAACAGCAGGAAATAGCCAAGCTTTAATCAGCTATTCCAGCGCCTAAAGGGGATGCACAGGAGGGGGGGAGAGGGGGAGAGGGGCTTTTTCCAAGAGCATGGAGTGACAGGACAAGGGGGAATGGGATCAAGCTGAAAGAGGGCAGGGATAGATGGGATATTGGGAAGGAATTCCTGGCTGTGAGGGTGGGGAGGCCCTGGCACAGGGTGCCCAGAGAAGCTGTGGCTGCCCCTGGATCCCTGGCAGTGTCCAAGGCCAGGYTGGACAGGGCTTGGAGCAGCCTGGGCTAGTGGAAGGTGTCCCTGCCCATGGCAGGGGTGGAATGGGATGGACTTTAAGTTCCCTTCCACCCCAACCATTCCATGATTCCCTGGCTGAGTCTGAGGGGATGATGAGGGGCAGCCAAGGCCAGCCGGGCTCTGCTGCTTGGAGCAGCCTCCAGSCCTGCAGGGCCTGGATTGGGAATGCTGAGGGGGATGCTGAGCTCCTGGGGGCTGTGCGGGTGTGCAGGGCTGGAAGGACACACGGACAGGTGGACAGAAGGGGCTCTGTGGCACCTGGAACCTCCCAGTGACCCYGGCTGCGATCCCGTGGCAGGCAGCTTGGATCCTCTCGCAGCTCAGGGACTGCCTTGTTTCCCAGGGGATGTCCTTTCCATGAACTCCCACTCTTTCCCCTTCCAATGATTATTTTTCATAGCAAAGCTACTTTCAGGAATGGCTGCTCCTTCCCAAACTTTGCCTTTCAATCACAGTGCCACCACCACCACAATGTGTTTATTGCTGCACACAATAGGATTTCTGGGAGCAATTTCTCTTGTTTATTGAAGACAATCTTAAAAATATTTTTTTTCTTGTTTATTTGGTCACAGGGTGAACATTGAGTAAAGTTTCTGCTGCAAATCCAATGTATACTTTTTATTCCTAGGAATCTGGCTGGAAGTCCAAAAGTGGTGGCAGGAAAATTGCTTAATTATCTCAGAAKCGTGGGATAGTTTGGGTAGGAAGGGACCTTTAAAGGCCACCCAGTCCAACCCCCCTGCCACGGGCAGGGACGTTTTTTATGAGATTCACAGGGAATTGTGTTAGTGAAATCAGTTTTCCTTATTTTCCMTCCCTGCCCTTCTGTTGTCTCCCGCAAATCTGATCAGCACTGATTTTCTGCTTCGCTCTGATCGCATCTCCCGCAGCCTGGAGCTGCCCATCAATCCCTGCCGGGCCGGGCCGGCTCCCAACCACCCGCACGGCGCTAAYTGGGGGAACGGCGGCGCATTGATTGGGCCTTTTGCTGCTTTCTTCGTGAAGGACCCGCGAGTGATTGCCTGAAGAGCTGAGCGGATTTTGCCGGCGCCGGCTGCTCCGTCCCCAGCGGCTGTGCCCGTCACCGCCTTCCTCCGGGAGCGGCTCCCCCGGGCTCGCCTCCCGTGCCACTCGGGGCTTCATTCMCAGGGATTATTGAGCCCCGTTTTTACCCTTCCCATCACTCCAATCGATGTTACTCAGATCAGCAACAAACTGTGTTTCCTAGACAATCCTTTCCGTTATTTTAAAATGCCGGTGGTCGTTTTTTTTCCGTCTTTCTGATTTCCCTGCTATTCCGCTTTTCCCGGTTCAGAAGCCCTTTATTTCCRTGGGTGCTGCTGAGCAGCCTCCTCGGTGACTGCGGGGGGAGATAATTAGTAATGGGTGTTCCTGCTCCCCCCGGGATGAGAACACTGCTCCCCCTTCCAATACCATGGAGAAATCCATAGTAATCCTGTTTTTTGGCTTGCTGATAATTGTTCTCTTTCTGGCTGCATATTAATGAACAGTTTTTTCAACATCCCTGATGAATTTTTATCAACAAGCACAAGATGTCTCTGCTGGCAGAGGGTTTCAGGTGCGTACTCTTGTCAGAATTCCTCAGAATTCCTGGATTTATAATTATTTTTATATTTTTATTTCCATTCCTGCTTATGCAGGGCTGGTTTCTTGGCTGAGAGACTCTTTAGGCTACAAAGGTTCTTTTGAGCTATTTTTAAACAGCTTCTTAATTATTATTCCAGGCTCCATCCCTGGCAGTGTCCAAGGCCAGGCTGGATGGGGCTTGGAGCAGCCTGGGATAGTGGAAGGTGTCCCTGCCTGCTTGTCTGGCTCTTTTCTTTTCTTCTCTTCTCTGAGGTCGTTCTGCTCCTCTCCCTCTTGTGACATTTGCTCTGGTGGATCTCAAAACTGTACCTTTAAACATCAGGAATTCCAGTCCAAGGAATGACATTCACACCCTGAACTGGGGTGTGTCAGTGTGGGAACACCACCCTTGGGGATTCCTGGAGGTGCCTGGGTAGGGAACACGGGCTGGGACTGCTGACCATCCCCCTGAGGCTGCAGCAGGAGGCACTGGTGCCCATCCCTGGATTCACGAGCAGGAGCCTGGGAAGCTGTGGGGAGCAGGGGGAGACTCTGCACAGCTCCGCTCCTGGGATCCATCAGGGGAGCAGGAGAAGGGGAATCAGGCTCCTATCTAAACCACCTTTTCCAGGGTTTGGGGTTTTTGCCGAGTTTCGCTGTGTCCTGCCAAGCATTTCTGAAGCAGCAGTGACGTTCCTGCTTTGCTGTCCCATTTTCCTGGCGTGGTCTCCCGGAGCGCTCCCAGCCGGGGAAGTGACAGTTCAGGGGGAAGCTGGTGGCCCCCACGCTGGATTGATGGATATCCTCAGGGACAGCCCAGACTCCTGAACCCTCGGGAGCCCGGGGAGCTGAGCTGGGGTCGGGCTGGGATCCGGGTTGGTGTCACCAGGGCCACCAGTGCTGCTCAGTGACCTCTCCAGTGTCCTCCAGCCTGGGCTCGGCCGTGCTTTGGACCGAGGAATTGCTCCCCAGAGCCTGCAGAGGGGCCAATTCCCTCACCTTGGATGTATACTGGGAGGTGTCCCTGCCCACGGGATGCTCTGTAAGGTCCCTTCCAACCCAAACCATTCCAGGATTCGGGGATTTTTTTCCCCACTCTTGGTGATCCATACTATTTCTGTGCAAAGTGAAGTACATTGCCCAGAGAAGCTGTGGCTGCCCCTGGATCCCTGGAAGTGCCCAAGGCCAGGCTGGATGGGGCTGGGAGCAGCCTGGGACAGTGGAAGGTGTCCCTGCCCGTGGCAGGG
>JACAXG010000127.1:1881090-1899981 GCA_018881555.1 Amblyornis subalaris
TTATTTGTGGATCCCAGCACCCTTCACACATGTGCCACTGATGGATGGGAGAGAACAGGTTATTTCACCTCTCTATATAGGATTTTCCCAAAACTTTCCTTTTCAGAGGCCAGTGCCGTATTTGAGCCAAGATATCCTGAAAAGATTGAGGAGAGGCTGCAGCAAAGCCAAATATTGACACTGGTGGTGTAGCTCAGCCACATGGGAGAAATGATAACTTCGTAATTCCACGGATTCAAAGTGCTTCTCAACCAGACAGCAATTTTAATACA
Organism: Amblyornis subalaris; assembly: GCA_018881555.1. Classification (NCBI taxonomy): domain Eukaryota; kingdom Metazoa; phylum Chordata; class Aves; order Passeriformes; family Ptilonorhynchidae; genus Amblyornis; species Amblyornis subalaris. The sequence goes on from JACAXG010000127.1 coordinate 1,881,363, forward strand.
TTTTTTTGGGCTGCCTAAATGTTTTCCAAGCATCAAAATTTACGGTTTGTGGGTTAAAGTGCAGTTTAAAGTTGGGAATGCAATTTCAAAACTGAGAGCCTGGAAAAAAGGGATGGACTCTGATCTTGGAGATCTTTCCCAGCCTAAATGACTCTGTGGTGTGAGGTTAGAGAGTTGGGAGGTTTGTGATCACCTGTGCACGTGACAGCCTGAACCTTCTGTCACAGCGTCAGAGACTGGGACAAAAATATACTTTAAAATTCAGCAGAAATTAAATAAATTATTCTTTTTTAAAAAAAAACTTTAAAATTAAGCAGAAATTAAATAAATGATTCTTTTTAAAGCTGCCTTTAAAGGGAACCGAGTGGAATGTTTGCRATTGAGGATGTGTTGGAGCCTCTCCCTGGGTAATTGTGGAATGTTGTCCTGTACAGGAGGAATTCGTGTCCGTGCTGGTGGTAATGGAGCTGCAGAGCAGGAAATGGATTTCTGGGCTATTTTCCACCTGAAAGGACGACCCTTAGAGTTCAGCACCCTCCACAGAGGGATTGGTATCGGAAGAGAGCGGTAAGGGGGTGCTGCTGTTGCACAGCAGAAAATGGATGATTCAGGGGCAGTTTTGCAGGGCAGAGCTGCAGCCCGGCCGCCTGGGAGCGGGGGGAGGATTTGGCCACCTGGGAAGCCCCTTTGGCCACGCTGTGTTGGGGCGAGGAGGGATGGGAACCCTGGGGTGAGCTCTGGGGTGAGCTCTGGGGTTCGGGGCAGGGGAGCTGTGATGGGAACAGCCCAGAGAGCAGCAGCACAGAGGGGTGACACGGGGGGGAGCTGGGGGGGTTTGTGTCTCCTCCCCTCTTCTGGCATCTCTGTTTTGTAGGAACCAGCCCTCGGGGCTCCTTGGGGGCTGGAGGGTGTCCAGGGAAGGGAATGGAGCACCAGGAGTGGCTGAGGGAGCTGGGAAAGGGGCTCAGCCTGGAGAAGAGGAGGCTCAGGGGGGACCTTCTGGCTCTGCACAACTCCTGACAGGAGGGGGCAGCCCGGGGGGGTCGGGCTCTGGGAACAGGGAACAGGGACAGGAGGAGAGGGAACGGCCTCAGGCTGKGCCAGGGGAGGCTCAGGTTGGACACTAGGAGGAATTTCTCCATGGAAAGGGTGGTCAGGCACTGGCAGGGGCTGCCCAGGGAGGTTTGGAGTGCCCATCCCTGGAGGGATTTCAAAGCCCAGTGGATGTAGCACTTGTGGACATGGGGCAGGGGTGGCCTTGGCAGTGCTGGGAAGGACTGGACTCTGATCTTGGAGGGCTTTTCCCCCCTGAAGGATTCTGTGATTCCCTGATTCTCTAAAGCCCTGCAGACACTCCAGAGCTGCTGCTGCTGCAGCCTCACAAACCCATGGTTGAAATCTGCGTCCCTGACACGGCAAAGCCCTTCCTGGCRGCAGAGGTGACAGAGGTGGCACTCAGAGCTGACAGCCGTGGCTGCTGGGGCTGCAGGAGCTGCGTGGCCATCCCAGGACRCACATTCCATGTCTTTGCAGGGACTGTCAGCCCTCAGAGCCGGGGAGCTTCCTCTGCAAAGATCAGAGAGAGCCCCAAGCACTCCGGGAGCTGTCCCCCAGGGAATGCCGTGGGAAGCTGTGTGCCCCTCAGGAGCTGTGCTCCAACACTCCTTCCGTCAAAGGGATTTCCTTGCCTGCTCTCCCCGTCACCGGCTGCTCAGAGCTCCCTCACCCAGGAGCTGCAGGGAAAGCCAGCAGAGGATGTTTTATTCCACGAGTTCCTGGCTGAAGCGGCTCATCACACACATTAAATAAATATTAAATGGCAATAATTACTTAGCTCTGAGTCAGTATATCAGACATAAAGTACTCATCTCCACAGAAGCACCTCCGTGTTCTTTCTCTGCCTAATTGATTCATTTACTAAATCCATTAGGAAGAACTTGGAAGGACACTGGGATTGCGGAAGGAAGGAGAATGCCACAGGGAGGGGGGAAGGAAGGTGGGAGATTTCCGCTCCGATGAAAATTTAAAGCTCAATCTATGCAGACAAACCAGGCAGTCATTCATGTCAAAACTCTTCCATAATAAAATAATGGAACGGGGGAATAGGAAAACCAAAGGACCAGGTTTGCCCTTCTGCTGTCATAGGCTGAAAATCAAAATATCCTGAGAGCTGCTTGGTTTAGAGGCTAAAAATGCAGATGTGAGCATGTTGTGTGATGTCACCTGTCCCTGTCCGTGTGGGGTCCATCTCTGTGTTCATGTTTTCCTCTGGAGATCCCGGGGGGGAGCAGGGTCAGCGGGGAACCCACTCTGCAGTCGCTGGATTTTATCCCAGTGTTTCTCTGTGATTTTTTTGCCAGGGCTGAGCAGTGCCAGGGCAGGTTCTGCTCCAGCCCTGAGCTCCTGGGGCACGGAGCAGGGACGGGCCACGGTGTGTGTGGGGTGGTGGCAGGGGACACGTCTGCCAGTGGAATACCTGGGGTGTCCCCACTGCTGTGTGTCCCCAGGGGAYTCCAGGCTCTGCCTGGGAACGGGACAAGCCCTGCAGCAGGAGTGGGGCGGTTCTGAGCTCTTGGGCCCTCACATGAGGGGATTTTGGTTTTAGAACCCTGTGTTGGTTGTTTCAGAGGTGTTGGTGGAGGAACAAGAGTCCCACCCAGTGCCCCCAGCCCAGTGCAGATCCAGGGGTGGAGAGCAAATCCCCCAAAGGAACTGGATGGATGTGCTCATTCCAGCTTTCTCATGGGAGTGCTCTCCCAGGAGAAAGATGCCTTTACCCCGTTGTTTGTGGTCAGAGAACATTTTACATCAAGGCCGGGTTGGACGGGGTTTGGAGCAGCCTGATGCCGTGGAAGGTGTCCCTGCCCGTGGCAGGGGTGGGATGAGATGGGCTTTAAGGTCCTTCCAGCCCAAACCATTCTGGGACTGATGATTTTATGTGATATTTGTTGGGTTCAAACGGCAGCAGCTCCATTTACACTCGGGCTAAAGGGCTGTGGTTGAAATCTGTGGGAACAAGTGACAGGAGAGGATGTTTGTTTTTGAAGTGGAGAGTGCAGAGACAATCATTGTACTCACTAAAACATAGTCAGTAAGATTTCAATAAAGATTATTTTTATAGAAGATTTTGACCTATAGAGAAGCTGGCACTGCAGCTGCTGCCTCCCAAAACCCAACACAGGACAAATGCCCCCAGTCCCACTCTGCCCTGGAGTCAGAGCAGCGATCTTCCTTGCCTTCCCTCCTTCCTTTCCCTTTCCCTTTCCCCTTTCCCTTTTCCTTTTCCTTTTCCTTTTCCTTTTCCTTTTCCTTTTCCCTCCTTCCCCAGAGAGTTTGGGAGGCTGAGCCAGGACTCTGCTTAGGTCTGGCTTTTAAACACTTGCAAAATGCTGATGGGAGGGGAGGCCTCGAGGAGCTGGGGGTGGTGGATGGAGCTGCCCCTGACCCAGGAGCACCAGGAGCGTGAAGCAGGCAGGGGCTGGGGCTGCTTTGGGGGTTTCAGAGCTCACTGAAACAACCTCATCTCGAATGCAAGACACTTCAGGCTTCCTTTCCATTATTCTTTATTGCATTAATGAAGTTTTAAAGTCTTGCTTGCAAGGTTTTATTCCAAATTATGCTGAGAACTCTGCAGTTTTGTTCTCCTTTCCTATTTTAGTTTTTACAACTGTTTTTGCTTCCCGAGATAGAAATACTTAAGGAACCATATTCGTGTTCTGTCCAGGAAGACCATCAGATTTTGGGAATTCTTTATTTTAGAGTTTTGAGTTAAAAGGGTACGTTTGGTACCAGCCCTGGGAGCAGCTCCGTGGCCTCCTCTGGATTTGTTCCAGCAGCTCCACGTCCTTCTGCYGYGGCCCYAGGGCTGGAGCAGGTGGGGTCTCACCTGAGAGGATCCCCCCTCGAACACATCCCARGCTTTARCCAACCTGGCCCCTCCTGAATGAAAGCACACCGGAAACGTGTCRAAGTCACAAAGGAGGAGCAGCGGGATGAGTGGAACAGAAATTTCTCCACTTGCTGGAGCAGCCCAGAGCCAGAGCCCTGGCATCTCCAGTGCGGAGGGATCGTGGCTGGAGGAGCMGGAGGAGAGGAGCGGGATCAGCCTGGGGTCACAACCCTATTCTCAGTTATAAGTTCAACCCCTCCAGGAGCAGAGCGGCAGTGCAAACCCTCTCGCCGCTCTCCCTCGCAGCGCTGACCTTGGGGAAGCTGAAGTGCTGCCGCGGTAATTACCGGGCACCAATTAGGGCTGGCAGCAATCACAGCAGGAACTCCGAGACTGGGAGGGATTAACTGCCCTATTAAAGGACAGCTGGGCCATGCCAAAGCTCCGCTCTGGGCCTTTTATGGCTCTGTTTAGCTCCTGGTTTATAACCTGGACGGGGATGTGATGGGAGTTGCAAGAGGGGGAAGGGGTTGGGGCTTGCAGTCCTCCCAGTTCGGGATCCTTTGGGATTGGGGCTGCTCTCCCCACCAGGGGATGAGCTGGGGAAGGTGGCACCGCATCGGGAGGGTGMGGAGGGGACAAGGGACAGAGGGAGGGAGCAATTGGGGCAATTCTGAGATCTGGGCTAATGCTGCTCCCTGCTCCCGCCCCCCTGGGTTAATTGCCCTTGAATTAAAAAGAAACTGTGAGGAGCCATAATTACCSTGGGGGTAGAACTCACAAATATTTATTTCTCCTTTATGCTGCTGACAGAGGCTGGATCTCAGCAAAGGCTCTTCATGCGGAGTGTTTAACCCCCTCTCAGGGAACAATCAGGTGTCTGCAGGGGGATCRCTGCACTCTCGGGGAAAATTGGGGCCACCACAAGTCACACAAACCACAAGAGTCTGTAGGTCTGTAACCAGAACGTTTCTGGAAAGCACAAGAATTTGTAGACAAATTTCCTCGTTTAAAATAATTCTCTTCCCCTCTCCCTTGGATGCAGCATTTCAGGCTGCACAGCGGTTCAGTGGAAAAGTCCATTTTTAAAAAGTATTTATAAAAAAATCCCAGCCTCAAACCCTGGATTGCAAAGCAGGGAGAAGAGGCAGAACCACTTGATATTGAATTTTTTTGCTGTGTTCGATGACTCCCCTTCCCCCAGCCCTGTCTCCAGCTCCTGCCTCAGCACACGGCTTTACAATGCACCTCTGAGCAGGAAAGGCTTGTCAGTAATTAAATTAAATTTAAATAACATGAAATGCTAACGTGGCCCTGTCACCTCCCTGTGCACCGACCGGGCAAGGCACCGGTGAGGTGATTTAAAGGCTGTTCCGAATGCTTGCATGGGGTTTTTCCATGGGTTTTCCGTGCCTGCAGGAGGAGGTGCCCCTGTTTGAGAGCTCAGTCCTGGGGCTGCCTCTTCCCATCCCTCACCCCCCATGGAGCTGTCCTGGCCCATCACGCCCTGTGGGGCACAGCCAGAGGGCAGGGTTAGATGGGATGTTGGGAAGGAATTCCTGTCTGGGAGGGTGGGGAGGCCCTGGCACAGATTGCCCAGAGAAGCTGTGGCTGCCCCTGGATCCCTGGCAGTGTCCCAGGCCAGGTTGGCCAGGGCTTGGAGCAACCTGGGATAGTGGAAGGTGTCCCTGCCCATGGCAGGGGTGGCACTGGATGGGCTTTAAGATCCTTCCAACCCAAACCCCTCCAGAATTCTGGGATTCTTCACGTGAGGGCGCAGGAGCTGCTTTGCCTCTCTCTGGGCTCAGAATGTGCTGCTGGTGAAAAGCTGTGCTGGAGATGGAGCCCAGGGAGGCCCCGTTGGCCTTACCCMGCTCCTCCCAGCCTTATTCCAGGCTGCTGGAAGAAGTAAAGCACACACAGGGACGCAGGGGGACACCCATCCGTGGGGCAGACAGGGCAGCAGGGCTCGGGGAGGCGGACGGGCCCAGGCTGCGGCCGCTCCGTTTGCCGGGGTGACAGTGACACAAGCCCGGGTGACCCCGTGGCAGCATCCCCCCGAGGCCMCGCTCCAGGGACGGAGCGCCAGCCAGAGAGGAACACGGCGCTGAATCCCGCTTTTCCAGTGATTTATGCGTGACCTTCCAGCGGCCACGCAACTCACCCGAGCTGCCTCTCGGCACGGAGGTGATCCCACGGCAGAGGGCTCTGCGGATCGCCCGGCTCGTTGCCTCCACCATCACCGCTCTGCCTGGGAATCATTTGCCTYCTGCTTCTTCCAAGTGGCAGCTGGGGCACCCCCTGCTCCCTGGGATGGTGCTGAGCTCCAACCTGTTCCCCCATCTGCCTGCCCGGCTGGGGCTGGCTCAGCCCTGGCAGCTGGGATGGGACACRGGGGTGGCTCGAAGCTGGAGGGTGGATTTAGTTCGGATATTGGGAAGGAATCCCTGGCTGTGAGGGGGGTGGGGCACTGGCACAGGTTGCCCAGAGAAGCTGTGGCTGCCCCATCCCTTGGCTGGTGCCAAGTGTTGTGCCAGGGAAGGTTTAGGTTGGATATCGGGGAAAATTTCTTTGTGGAAAGGRCTGTCCAGCCCTAGAACAGACTTCCCAGGGAGGTGGTGGAGTCCCCATCCCTGGAGGGGTTCCAAAGCTGTGTGGATGTGGCACTTGGGGGCAGGGGGCAGTGCTGGGTTGGCAGTGCTGGGTTGGTATTTGGACTTGACATTAGAATCTTTTCAACCTAAAGATTCCAGGATTCTGCACCTTTAGCCCTGCCTTTGGGTTTCCTGCTGTGCCTGTGGGACCCTCACAGCTCCTCTGCTGATCCCTTTCCATAACTCCCAAGGCCAGGAGTCCTTTAATGGGGCCATTTCTGTAAAAYAGCCAAAGATTGAAAATGGCAGACAGAGCCTAAAGAAACAACACARCAAAAAAAAGGAAGTAAAGTTGTGATAAGTCCTGAATGACAAACTCTGGAATTCTAAATCGCTGCTCTCGTGCGTCCTGTGTGTGTGGAGATTGTAAAGCAAACCAGCACTTGACTCAGCTCCAGGTCCTGGGGTGTTTACACAGTTTTTAACCTTTCCTTGTGCRAGGAAATAATATAAAAGCTGCGGATATTATGGAAGTTTGTAAAACTGAAGAACACCAGTGACCTGTGTAATGCACAGAGTCTTTTCAAAGGCTTTAACTCCCCCATAAAACCCTCCGGTGTATTGAGTAAGATGCTCTGAAAGCAGAAGTTAAATGGATTAAGAGCACTGAAAGGGAATAGCTGCATGTTGGAAATCACTGCTGTGTGCAAGTGTTTGCACTGAGGCTCTGCAGGGCCTCTCTGGTGCTGGAATCAATCCTTTGGAAGGATTTTACTGTTGATTAAAATGTAAAGAAAATCTACCCAAACAGTGGTGCAGCTCCCACCKAGCTGGTGCTGAGCAGGAATCGTCCAGGTGGGGGAAAATCCACCTTCCCTGGCCCCTCCTGGCAGGGGAGACACTGAGAGGATGGACTGAAAATGGAATTCCAGAAGGGAATGGAGCTGGGGAAGGGGCTGGAGCCCCAGGAGCRGCTGAGGGAGCTGGGAAAGGGGCTCAGCCTGGAGAAAARGAGGCTCAGGGGGGACCTTCTGGCTCTGCACAACTCCTGACAGGGGGGTGGGGTCAGGCTCGGGCATCTTGGCACACAAGGCACTAATTGGATCTAATTAGCACTAATTAACATCCATGTTCACACTGTCACGCGTAGCTACATCACACAAATATTCCAGTGTACAGGAATAGGTTTCATTCAAGTTCCAGAATGTCAAAGTCGTTCAAGCCAAGAGGAGATGAAGCCCTTGCTCCAAATCCATGGCCATGGGAATGTTCCCCCTGAGCCGCCATGAGCTGGAACTGGAGCCTCTTCCTCCTCAGCACAGGCTGAAAAGCAAAACACAACTCGGACATAATATTTACTGGGAATTCATCGAATCAGGGAGGTTTCAGAGCCTTTTGGGAAATCTTTTCCTCTATAACAGCAGCAGCAGCCATTGGGAGGCAGCTCCATCACTCCCTACCTTCCCTGCCCAGGCTCCCTGCTCTCCCCTGTGCCTGCAGGGAAGCTCCTGCTGCCACTGCCAGGACAGATATTCCTCTCTCCTTGAACCGTTCCCTCTTCCCTGCCAAGCCGTAATCCTGCGCGTGCTGGTGTCGGGAATGGGGACGCTTCCCACCTTGCTCCCCGRGGGCTTTGCATTTACAGATGTCTGAATAATTTCATGTCCCACAGCAGGCTGGGTAAAGCTTAAATCCTAGAATCCTTCAGGTTGGAAAAGGCCTCCAAGACCACTGAGTCCAACCCTTCCCCAGCACTGCCAGGGCCACCCCTGCCCCATGTCCCCAAGTGCCAYAYCYGMGTGGTTTTGAACACTTCTCCTTCCCACATATCAGTGGGATTTAGCAGGATGGAAACCTCGTCCCATTGCTTCCATCAGGGCTGCCACAGCACGTGAGGCTCCAGGGAAACCATCGGTGGGGCCCTTATGGCCGAGGGTTTCATTGGGCAGGAACTTTCATGTGTGCCATGACTTGTGTGGGGTCAGTGAGAAAGGGACAGTGCCAGGGGCTGTGTGGGGTCAGTGAGAAAGGGACAGTGCCAGGGGCTGTGTGGGATCAGGGATAAGGGGACAGTCCCAGGGGCTGTGTGGGGTCAGGGATAAGGGACAGTGCCAGGGGCTGTGTGGGGTCAGGGATAAGGGGACAGTCCCAGGGGCTGTGTGGGATCAGGGATAAGGGGACAGTGCCAGGGCTGTGTGGGGTCAGGGATAAGGGGACAGTGCCAGGGGCTGTGTGGGGTCAGGGACAAGGGGACAGTGCCAGGGCTGTGTGGGGTCAGGGATAAGGGGCCAGTGCCAGGGCTGTGTGGGGTCAGGGATAAGAGACAGTGCCAGGGGCTGTGTGGGGTCGGGGATAAGGGACAGTGCCAGGGGCTGTGTGGGGTCAGGGATAAGGGGACAGTGCCAGGGGCTGTGTGGCTCTGGGATGGGCACCCCCTCAGTGCCCCTGGCACCTCGGCCCGGCTCGGGGCGCTCTGTGTCCTGCAGCCCAGCCCCATCCCCGGCACGGAGCTGCTGCTCTGGGTGCCTGCTCTTCTCTCCCAGCTGAGGTCCCAGGTGAGCAGAGGTGCCTGTCCCTGTCCTGGTGTTGGGGCTGTCGTTGGATCAGTGACGCCTCTGGTGTGGCTGCTGCTCCTCATGGCATTTCCCAGGTCATTTCATCACTGCTCCTCTCATTCCTTATTAATGTTGTGGCTGTGGCTGGCATTTTTTTCCTTGTTTTTATAATCCTGGAGATTCCATGGGCCAAAGCCCCACTGTTCCTTTTGCATCCGTTCTGGGTGAGCTTTACACCTGCAGGGATCCAACCTGGCCTTGGACACTTCCAGGGATCCAGGGGCAGCCACAGCTTCTCTGGGCACCCTGTGCCAGGGCCTCCCCTCCGTCCCAGCCAGGAATTGCTTCCCAATATCCCATCTATCCCTGCCCTCTGGCAGTGGGAAGCCATTCCCTGTGTCCTGTCCCTCCATGCCTTGCCCCAAGTCCCTCTCCAGCTCTCCTGGAGCCCCTTTAGACACTTTAGGGGTTCTTAGGTCTTCCTGGAGCCTTGCCTTCTCTAGACTGAACATTCCCAGCTCTCCCAGCCTGTTTCCATGAACTTTAAACAGGGATTCTGAGTCCARCTCCTGGCCCTGCACAGGACAACCCCAAGAATCCCACCCTGTGCCTGAGAGCCTTGTCCAACTCAACTAAAACCAGGTGAGCCATTTCTAACTCCTGTAATTCTCCTCTAAACATTTTGAGAACTTCAGCCATTATTTCCAGCCATTTCCAGGTTTCATTTCATATGCTTTTTGTTATTCATGCATTATTTTACGAGGCAGCAGTCAAACCAATGGCTTGTCATAATATGACATTATTGCTGAAACATTCTCTTATTTTAATGTCATTTATAAAAATCAGCAGCTATGACTGATCAGCGCTGATTAAAACACATAATCTGCTTTTCACACCCAGCTGTCTGTGCCGTATGGAGCAGGGCTGGAAGGGAGGGGGATTTGGTCTGGCTGTTCAGAGTTCCCTGTGCAGTGGCCAGTCTTAGGAAGCCACAGGGAGGCAAGGAGCAGTTGGAGTAAATCCTGAGCGTATTCYCTGTGCCCTGGGCCATTGCACAAATTGAATGTAGTGCCTGTCTCAGACATGGCTCATTACACATTTGCTGGTGGCCACAGCCAGGATCAATGGCCAGGAAATCCCAGAGGAGCTCAATTCCCTCCTGTGAAACAACACTGCCTTTGTTCTCCAGACTGGTGTTTGTGATGCTGAGATGCTCAGGGAAGGGAAGTCCTAAGAGGCTGTGTGGTTGTGGGGTTTGGGGTCCTGTGCACACCCCATGTTGCGTGGTCTGTCACAGCCGGCGTGGGGCATCTCCCTGGGAGGGTGGGGAGGCCCTGGCACAGCTTCCCAGAGAAGCTGTGGCTGCCCCTGGATCCCTGGCAGTGTCCAAGGCCAGGTTGGACAGGGCTTGGAGCAGCCTGGGATAGTGGGAGGTGTCCCTGCCCATGGCAGGGGTGGCACTGGATGGGCTTTAAGGTCCCTTCCCACCCAAACCCCTCTGRGATTCCAGGATTCCATGCCCTGCTCACCCAGGTGGCTCCATCCCCGGTTCCGAGGTGAGTGGCAGCTCTGAGGGAGATGAGCACACGTTCCTGGCTCTGTGTTTGCAGCGTGCTGAGACCCTGAGCTGTTCCAAGCACCCAGATTCGAGCTGCGTCACCGATCCCCACCCCCGAGCTCCTGCAAGGAATGCCCCTTGACCGGGCACCTGCTCTGATCCGTGCAAATCCCTTCCCTCTCCTTTGATCCCTGCCCTCATTTGCACAGATTCCTCCTTGCTGCTGCCCCAAGCCCCTTCCCCTCCTCTCAGCCTGCATTTTTCAGCTATTTTTGCTGTTTCATTGCTCTGGGGACTCAGGTGGAGTGGAGGGACAYGAGAGCAAGGTCAGAACACGACGCCAGTTCCTCTTCTTGTGCCCTTCCCGCGAGAGGCCTCCCGGGGCTCATCCCCTTCCACCCTGGCTCRGGAAAACAAAGCATTTCCCGGCTTTAAAAAGCAAAAGTAGGCACCACTTGTCTTGTAAGACCCTGCACGCCCTGATTTAAAAACACCCTCGTGTCCCAATTGATGCCCCCTTGAGCTCAGCTCTCGATGAGGTTTTCATATCAGAATATTGCAGTTATTTATTAAATCCCTGATAAAGCTGCACTTAATGCTCCCCTAATAGAACATGCATCTTTAATTCTGCTGAATGTGTAGTTTGTCACTGATGCAAAGTGTACTGATTAATTAAATAAGACTTAGAGATTCATAAAGTAATTGCTCCAAAATGAAATGTTATTTACATCTAAGGATATTAACAATTAAGGAAACCTAATTTTTCCCTGATACAATCTGTCTTGGAATTCCACCGATATTTTAACAGTCTCCTGATTTAATGACTGAAAATGGATTTTTGATATTAAACACATTTGCAAAGAAATCGGGGATATTTCTCAATAAACACATTTGCAAAAAATCAGGGATATTTTTCAAAATAAGACTGATATGCAAAGGGCTGGATTTTCAAAATAAATAAGCTGCGATTCTTAGAGGGAAATGAGAAAAATGGAATTAAACCTTATTTTAATTTCTGTCTATTTTTAAAGTCAATATTTTAATGGTCATAACTGTAGTAGAGGAGTCTTGAGACATCCCGGTGTTCTGATGAGTGTTTGGCAGGGAGAAGCTTCCCTGCCCTGCTTCCATGGGGTGCTGTGCTCGGGGTGCCTGGAGCTCCGCGCTCGTTCTCTCCGAGCTGTTAATCAGGCAGCGCCAGCCGAACCCAGCCCTTATCAAGCTCTTTATCAAGGGCTCATCAAGGGCCGGGAGCTCTCGTGGCYCCTGGGAGCCGCTGGATTAATTCAGCTCTCAAAGACAAACCCTCGGCCCSTTTGTTCCCGCTGATTCCCCTTTCCCATGGAAATGGGATGAAGGATGCTCCCGAGACCGAGCGTCTCCTTCGCCAAGGTCTTCGTCCCCGTGTTCGCTCTTTGCGTAATTAAGGTCGTCCTGGAGCGGGGCTGAAGGGCCGGGACTGGCCGGGATTTCCGAGCCCCCGGAGGTGCCGTTTGGGGAAACACCGAGCCCAGGTTTGTGCTGTGYCGGAGGAGCTCTCCTGGCTCCTTCGGTGCCCTGTTCGCTATTGAATCCCCCCCGACGACACCTCCTGCTGGATCCTCACCAGTCAGCCCTCCAGGTTCATTAGCAGCCTGGGGCGCGGCTCACAGCCATCGCTGCAGTTGTTAGGCTTGTAGCGCGGAGGGACAGCCCCGCTCCGGCCCTACAGAGCAGCTCCTCGTTAAATCCCCCATGCGACACGGCCCTGCTCGGTCCCCACCCGTCCAGCAGGGCAGGGACCCCTGTCCTTCCGCCCTTCTGCTGTCCCCACCCTCCACTGAGGGGTCTGGGCGTGTCCCTTGAGCTTTTCCCTTCTCTTGGTTCCACCCTCATCTCGTGCTCGGGAAGTGTTTCTCCACTGGGGTCAGGAGTCGCTGTGCGTGCTGCCCCGTTATCCCCTTTCCAGGAGGTTGTGTCCCGGGCATATTCCCGCTCATCCCACCCCTCTGGACAAACACCTCGGCCTGCCGTGAAGGCGGCCCAGCTCCACCTGCAAGAACAAACCGGACCAGGACAGAAGAGAATATTTAAAGTTGGAAGCATCCTACAGGGATCACCTGCAGAGGGGAGCTGTGTCCCACCAGCTCCATGGATAAGGTATGGATGTATTTCTGCCCTTGAGCCTTTTGTGCCAAGTGTTCATTCCTTCCCTGCTGGACCTGGTTGCGACGCTCAGTCSTCCATGGGAGCGAGCTCTGAGGTTGGAGGGGTCTGACTTGCACTCTGCTGGTTTCTTTATGAGAGAGAAGAATTTTCCGTGGGGGAGGGGAAAATGTAGAGGTGTTAAAAATGGTTGTGGCTTGATTTAATGTTTTCAAAAATATTTGCGAAGTGTTTTATTTTCTGTGAACGGTGATGGTGTGTAATGGGAACTGTGGTGTGTAACGGGAACTGTGGTGTGTAGCATGGACAGCAGGAGGAATTTCTCCATGGAAAGGGTGGTCAGGCCTTGGCAGGGGCTACCCAGGGAGGTTTGGAGTGCCCATCCCTGGAGGTGTCCAAGGAAGTGGACACTCCTGGACGTGGCACTCAGCGCTCTGGGCTGGGAACAAGGTGGGGATCGGGCACAGGTTGGACTCCATGGACTGGGAGGGCTTTTCTATCRCCTCAATAATTCTGGGATTCCGTGATCCTCTATGAAGCACTCGAGCTTTAAAGCACTTTGAGTGCATCAACCTCTTTGAAAAGGACTTGTCTGTATCTGCGGGTGCCTTTCTTGGCCCCATGGAAGTAGGAAGCTGAGCCAAAGGCACAAGTCCTGCATGTTCCCCTCTGGAGCAAGCCCGGCCGCTGCTGCCCACGCGGCAGGGACCAGCAGGAGCTGGAGCAGCCCGGGGTTTTCCCGTGGAAGGTGCGGAGCTGCCCCTGCTCCTCCCGCCGCTCCCGCACCTCCACCCTTTAACCCTCTGCCCTTGTGTGGAACTCTGTGCGATGCGCCCTGAGTAAATCTGTCCTCGGGATCGTTATTATCGCCGTGCGGCTCGGCAGTGGCAGCCGAGCTGATTAGAGCCATTGATTGCTATCGGGCTAATGAGCCGAGCGCTAATCAATCCTCTGGGAAGTGCCGCGGGAAGCGATTCCACCTCCCCCTGGCGCCGCTGTGTACTGGCAGTGATCGTGCTGCCCGCCTCCCTTTCTCTGATGGGCCAGGAGGAGAATTTCCAGCCGGTGCCACCCTAAGGAGTGTGTGAGGACGAGGGAAGGGGATGATGCCCATSGAGGGCTGCAGGGAGCCTCCTCTGACGCACACCCCGCGTGTTCGCGGCTCCGCCCGGAGCGTCCCGGGGCGCTCCCGCCGCCTGGGCGGCCTCACCGCGCTCCTTGGCCGGCCCGGGGATGCGGGAGAGCCACTCCAAGGCTTTTGGAGGGCGTTTGGCTCTGTGACCTGGGGAGGTGTGACCTGGGGACAGGCGACTGGGTGTGTGACACAGCCAAGGTGCTGAGGTCCAGAACAACAGAAGGTTCCTCCTCTGCTGGAAGCYCTGGCTGGCTGGGGAGGCTGGGTTGGGATTTCAGCAGTGACTCCAGAACATAACAATTCCAGGCAGGAAAACTAAGAGGTTTCACCAGGGTGAGGGTAAGGAGTGTGGAAAGAACACAGTGAAAATATAGGATGATCCAGTTTAGGAATCATGATCTATTCGTGTCACCAGCCGTGGGTGGGCTAGTTGGGACAACTGGAGGAGAACTCAGCTATTCCAGTTGGTGTGGGGTCCCTGGGGAGCTCCAGTCTGATCCTTGAGTGCAATCCTGGCTTCCCACTGCCAGAGGGCAGGGATAGGTATCAGGATATTGGGAAGGAATTCCTGGCTGGGAGGGTGGGGAGGCCCTGGCACAGGGTGCCCAGAGAATCTGTGGCTGCCCCTGCATCCCTGGCAGTGTCCAAGGCCAGGTTGGATGGGGCTTGGAGCAGCCTGGCATAGTGGGAGGTGTCCCTGCCCATGGCAGGGGTAGCACTGGATGGGCTTTAAGKTCCCTTTCAGCCCAAACCATTCCATGCTTCTGTGAGAGAGTGTCCTGGAACAGACTGAACCAGGAGGCTGAGGGGAAACCTCAGGGTTCTGCAGCTCCAATCTCTGCTCCCTGTGACCAGGAACAGAACCAGGGAACAGCTGGAGCTGTGCCAGGGGAGGGTCAGTCTGGAGATCACAGAGAAGGTTCTTCTCTCAGAGGGTGGTGGGCACTGAACAGGCTCCCCAGGGAATGGTCCCGGCCCCAAGGCTGCCAGAGCTCCAGGAGCCTTTGGACAACGCTGCCAGGGATGCRCAGGCTGGGATTGTTGGGGTGTCTGTGCAGGGACAGGAGCTGGATCCATGATCCTGTGGGTCCCAGCTCAGGATATTCCATGATTTTCCCCTCATCCACAACCTTTCCAAGGCTCTCACTGTATTTAATTAACCATAGACCACAAGATGTCTGATCCCCACACACCTCCACCTGAGGGTTTATTCCAGTTTTCCATGGGACCACACATGACAGGGATTGCACAGACACAGCCCTGACTGGTGCTGTTTCCTGGGTGTTGCCTCCATCATCCCAGACTGCTCCATCTTTTCCCACCCCTGAAAGCATCTGGGAACCTCCCCCGAGCCCAGGTCTCTCCTGACCAGCTGCTCAATCCAGCCCAGCTGTGACTGCACATCCCTCTTCTGCRATCTTCCCTTTATTAGCCGCGATCATTAAAACCCAAACCAATGGATGGTGCATTTTCATTGATAAATACCTTTAAATCTGTCTTAGCATCCCAAACACAGATTAAGCTTTACAGAGTTTTATACCTCAGAGCTTCATTTTCCTAAACATTGACAGAAGAAAATTGGAATATAATGTCATTTCTTGGTGAAAACAACCACATTTTCCCACCCACAGTTAATTGCATTTTGTTGTCAAGATTTTATAACAGAAGTGGAAAAAAATGTGCAGGTTTGACTGAAATGGCCTCATGCTGTTGATGTCACCCCCTTCTGCTGGTGAATCCCAGGATCACTGAGGCTGGAAAAGCCCTCCCAGCCCATGGAGCCCACCCTGTGCCCAATGCCCACCTTGTCCCCAGCCCAGAGCACTGAGTGCCACATCCAGGAATTCCTTGGACACCTCCAGGGATGGGCACTCSAAACCTCCCTGGGCAGCCCCTGCCAGTGCCTGACCASCCTTTCCATGGAGAAATTCCTGCCGATGATCCACCCTGAGTCTCTCCTGGCACAGCCTGAGGCCGTTCCCTCTCCTCCTGTCCTTGTTCCCAGAGCCCGACGCCCCCTGGCTGCCCCCTCCTGTCAGGAGCTGTGCAGAGCCAGAAGGTCGCAAATGATCCATCCGAGCTGCTCCTGCCTCAGGAGGGGGAATCATGGATCCTGGAGGGGCTGCGGAAACAGTGGGCACCGTGTTCTTCCCCTGCAGCAGCTGCTGGAGGAGCCTTGGAGCCAGGGGGATTCCTGGGACACCTTGTACTCAGCTTCTTTCCTGAAGCTCTTCATGCTTCCCACAGAGAATTTTCCAGTTGGAAGCAAAGCAACTCCAGAGTTCCTGAACGATGGTAACAGAGACAGTGCAGGGGCTTTGTAGTTGGGAATGTTGCAAGGATTTCACCAGACCCTTGTGGAAGCTCCTGCTCAGTCATCGCCCACCCATGGCTGAAGGATAATACAGCATAATTTTAATATGATTAACAATAATACAGGATCATTTAAAAGTGGCTTGCAAACGCTCCTGTTTGGGGTAGGGGCCGGCCCTGGTCCTGATGAGGTGTGACCAGGCACAGGTTGGACTCGATGGGCCTGGGAAACTCCATCCGAGCAGCAGGAGAGCTCTGGAACGCTGCACGTGGAATGTGCTGGCTGTGCTGGGGGGAATGCTGGACACTCTCTGTGCTCACCTGGGGCTTTCCTGTACAGCAGAGAGAGGAGACTTTGCTGCTTTCCTCAGTKTGCTTTGCAGTGGTTGGTTCACCCCAGCTCCTCCGGCTGTGCAGCTCTCCTGGAATTTTCCTGGCTCCAGCTCCTGCCCACAGCTGCTTGTTCTGCCTGCCTGGCCCAGATTACAGAGACCTTTTCTACCTGTTGTTCCCTCCCTGGGAAGGCACTTCACTGTAATCAAGGCTTCTCCTAATCGTCCTTCTGATGAACCAAACAGATTAAACTCTTTACATCTCCCCRGGTAGGAACTTTCCCTAACACTCAAATTATGCCTGCAGCTCTTTCTCGCCCTCTCTCTAATCTGTTGAAGGCTTTTCCAAACTTTTTCCTCTCTGCTGTGTTGCACTTCCAGCAGACATCTGGTGAGGTGAGGAGAAGGGCTGCTGCTGCTGCTGAGACCTCTCCCAGCTGCCCATGGAATATTTCATCTGCCTCTTCCTCGGGGCTGGGTGGTCTGGGACAGGCTCCCAGTGGGACAGAGCAGGCTCCCAGCAAGAACTCTGCCTTGTTGGCCTTCCCCCGATCCTTCCCATCAACACCAAGTTCTAAGCAACCAAACCCTGTCCTAACACCAAGGCTTCCCCCCGACCTCCCCTTCCCTCCAATCCCATGGGAGGAGCTTTCACCCCCCACTGCAGCCCCCCAGTTGTTCCAGTCATCCCAGCGCGGCTCCCTGGTGGCAGCTCATGGTTTTCCTGCTGCACTGTGGTTTCCAGCCCCTCCTGATTGCTGCCCACATGGCTGCAGRCACACTTCAGCTGGGGCATTGATCCCACCTTTTTTTGGGGAAACCTCTCATTTCATTGGGACCATTCCCACGTGCATCCCTGGTTTCTGACATATCCATGACCCGTGTGGCTTTGCTGCCGCATGCATCTTCATCCCCTGCCTCCCCYGAGACAGCAGTCCAGGCTGGACATCAGGAGGAGTTTCTCCATGGAAAGGGCTGTCAGGCACTGGAAAGTGCTGGAGGGGTCCCCATCCCTGGAGGTGTTTGAGGAAGGCCTGGACATGGCACTCAGTGCTCTGGGCTGGGATCGAGGTGGGGATGGGTCGCAGGTTGGACTCCATGGGCTGGGAAGGCTTTTCCAGCCTCAGTGATTCCATGATTCCGTGATCTCTCCAGCACACTCCCCCTCAAGCACTGGCTCGATGCCCCCAGGTTTCTCTCTGGCAAGGCAGGATTTATGCCCTTCTCCCTTCAGTGTGGTTGATGGCCCAGGAACATCCRCAGAGCTCCCGTGTTCCGGGATGGCAGCGTGTGCACAGCGCAGCTTCCGCTCGCTCCTGATGGAAGCTGGCATTCCCTGGGACACAGGTGCAGCTCGGGCAGGGGAAGAGGAAACACTGCAAAAAAGGAAAAAGCTTCCATCTCCATCAGATCGCAGGCACCTTGGGTTGTGTTTGGTTAATTTTCCAGGGTGGAGAGAAATGATGATGGCAGGATTTGACCAAGTAAACACAGCGAGGTTTTACTGGGAACAGCTGGGACTTCGCTGGCTCGGGGAATGAGAGGAAGTTCCAAGTGTGTGCTTGGACACTGCAGGAAAATAAAGGGGCAGGTTCCTGGATAGGACAGGGGGAATGGCTTYCCACTGCCACAGGGCAGAGCTGGATGGGATATTGGGAAGGAACTGCTCCCTGTGAGGGTGGGGAGGCCCTGGCACAGAGTGCCCAGAGAAGCTGTGGCTGTCCTTGCATCCCTGGCAGTGTCCAAGGCCAGGCTGGACGGGGCTTGGAGCAGCCTGGGACAGTGGAAGGTGTCCCTGCCCATGGCAGGGGTGGCACTGGATGRGTGTTAAGGTCCCTCCAACTCAACCCACTCTGTGCCTCGGGGGTGGGAGGAGGTGGGAGTTGCCTCCCTGCTGGGATCTCGGTGGTGCTGCTGTTCCCAGCTGTGAGGAGAGGAGCAGCAGTGTGACCCTGAGCTGTCCCCAGGGCTGGAGCAGCAGTGTGACCCTGGCTATCCCCAGGGCCGGAGCAGCAGTGTGACCCTGAGCTGTCCCCGGGGCCGGAGCAGCAGTGTGACCCTGAGCTGTCCCCAGGGCCGGAGCAGCAGTGTGACCCTG
>JACAXG010000127.1:1900497-1934774 GCA_018881555.1 Amblyornis subalaris
GGGCCGGAGCAGCAGTGTGACCCTGGCTGTCCCCAGGGCCGGAGCAGCCGTGCCCTCCAGCCTGCCCTGGCTCCCCACTGCTGTTTCACTGTCTCAGGTCACTGCCTGACACTGTTCCGTGTGTCCCTTTCCCGCTGTTCCCGCAGGGTGACAGGGAGCCGTGCCAATGGGATGTTAATGAGAGCAGCCCAGCCCTCCCCGTCCCTCGGAGCGGCGCAGGCAGTGATTGTTGTGCTGTTAATTGTTGTGTTCTGCACAGGGAGTTCTGCTCCGTGGTGTTCCCTCCTCTGGGCGCCACTTCCCAGGCGCAGCGGACTCACACGAGTGCTCCTCACCCCGCTCCTTGCTCCCGTTTGCCGTAGGAARTTGGGAATTAGACGTGGGATGGGAGTGTTCAGGGCACAGAGAGCTCCAGTGCTCAGTTTGGGTGGCATTGCCAACRGGGTAAAATGAGCACCTCAAAGGCCACCTTGGGTTTTCCTCCTCTCCCCTCTTTGTTTATGGTGATAATGATCCATGATTCCCTTCAACAGAAGACAAATAAAATTACCAAAGGAAATGGGTTTGTTTTCCAATTGCRAGGCATCCTCTGACATTAAATTTAGAAAGTGCTGAAATGTTTATTTTCTTTATTAACAAAACTGCAGACGAGGGTGGCATTTTTTTAAGCTGTAAGRAATTGGATGGCACCTCAGTGGGGGGAAGGAAGGCACATTTTTCATGATAAAGGAGGAGCATTTTGGAAATCGAGGAGCTGAACCACGACTGGTGAGTTTAGGGGAAGTTCTCGTCTCTACCAAGGGCTCGTTGTGCAGCTCAGATATTTCAATTTGTGCCTTGTTTTGCCCGTGCCCAGCTTTTCCTTCAGTTTGTAGCTGTTGAGTGCGAGCCCTGTTGGAGGCTGGATCACCTTCCCGAGAGCCCCTCTGTGCTGTGGGGGACAAAACATGGGGAAGTAGGGTGGAAAAAGCTCTCATGGAATTCATCTGCCCCAAAGGCAAAGTGGATGCTTGGGAGGAGACTTGGGGCTCCTCCAGTGAAACTCCAGCTTTTATTGAAGTGCATCCTAATAAAGAGGTTTTCCAGAGAAGCTGTGGCTGCCCCTGGGTCCCTGGAAGTGTCCAAGGCCAGGCTGGACAGGGCTTGGAGCAACCTGGGATAGTGGAAGGTGTTGGGTTGGAACTGGATGGGGTTTAAGGTCCCTTCCACCCCAAAGCATTCTGGGATTCTATGGATCTATGAAAATGCAATAACAGCACAAGCCCCAAAAGTCTGCTGCAGGTGTCACTTGCCTTTCCTGGTTAAAAAATGAGGAATTGTTATCAAAGTACCCTGACTTTCCAGCAGTCCTTCTGGTTTTGCATCTGGCAGGATCTCTCCAGGAGTCTGAGGTTCCTTGCTTTGTGGCCAGAGACAACTTGCTGCTATAAAAATGTGTAATTTCTCATTGTTATTGAAAGTAGAAATTATTTTTTTGATCTCCATGGCTGTTCTTTAGGGGGAAAAGAAGGGAATTAAAACATGAGATTACTGGAGGCTGGGGGAGCTGTTTGTCAGGAGTTGGGATGGGAAGAGGCTCCATCAGGGGTGAGTTTAGAGYAGGAATCACGGCAGGAGGCTCCAGGGACCCTGTTCAGCTGGAGGCTGGAGCAGATGGCTCCTGGTCCGCCCTGCCCTGCAGTCTGGGCAGCCACGGGAGCAAAAATCTGCTGTACAAATATTCCAAGTTCACGACCCCCAGGTTCCAGARAATTTTGCATTAACTGGAGGTAATGGATTGTGCCAGCACCCAGCCGTGTTCCCAGGCCTGATAACAGGATACAAATGAAGCATTTTGGGCAAAAGAAGAAATATAGTGTTATATTGCTGTTTTGTTCTCATTAGTTCTGTTCTGTATAAATAGTAACTGCGCTGTGTAATCCATCCTCCCGTGTCACAGTTTATCAGGGAAGTGCTCTGGCTGGGCAATTGCTCTGTGAAAAATTAAGGGGTTTGCCTCATTCTATCAACATGTTTTGGTTTCAGTGGTGAATAAAAATAGATCTTTAAATAACAGTCACATAAAGTAATRAAACCCACAGCAGAGCCTATTTTCATTCCAGAGGTGGATTCAGCCCCGTTGGATGAAGCTGGAATAGATCACAGGGTAATTAATTACCGAGGACCATTATTACAAATGCAACTCAAAAATCTAATGAATGTTGTGGCAATTCTTAATTTTTATCAGCCAACTGTGAGATGTCAGCCGGCTTTGCCACGGGATTGTGCGGAGGGGAAGAGGGAAAAAAGAGCCGCTTTCCATTCTGGGAATGCAGCAGCTGTTCCTGGGTATTGTGCAGATCCCAAGGGATGGAGAGCAGAGCACTGACTGTGTCTGGAACATTCTGCAGCTCCCAGTGCAGCTTCTTCCTGGCTTGGGCACTTTTGGGGTGGGAGGTCCAGTTTGGTTTAATGGTCCCCAATCAAATCAGGTGCTTTGTGGGTTTGAGGCCCTTTCTCCTGGTGGAAGATTCCAAAGGGATCGTGGATGTGCTCAGGTGATTCAGTCCAAAGCATCCACATGAACTGACCCCTCCCAATGCAATGTGCAGCTCCCACTCCCTGGAGCATTGGGTGTTGTGGGGTCAGGCACCAGGCTCCCAGCAAACCAGGGATCCCACAATGGTTTAGGTGGGAAAGGACCTCTCAAAACTCATCCCATTCCACCCCTGCCATGGGCAGGGACACCTTCCACTATCCCAGGCTGCTCCAAGCGCATTCCAGCCTGGCCTTGGACACTTCCAGGGATCCAGGGGCAGCCACAGCTTCTCTGGGCATCCTGTGCCAGGGCCTCCYCACCCTCACAGGCAGGAATTTCTCCCCATTATCCCATCTACCCCTGCCCTCTGGCAGTGGGAATCCATTCCCTGTGTCCTGTCCCTCCATGCCCTTGTGAAAAGTCCATTTCCCAGAGGAAATGCCAGGCTTAAGGTGTGAGTACCTGGAAAATTCAATCCTGTTTGACCCTTGTGCTCCCAGAAGACCCTTTGGCCTCCTTAGGAGGTGTCCTAAAGGACACTTCACATCTTCGCTAAGACTCTGACCCCTGCGGAGGGTTCTGGACGAGGATGTTGCTGCTGCTCCGATCTATTCTGGGCGTTTCTCCCATTCCAGGCTGATTCCTGGCAGCAGGGAAGGCTGGTTTCCCGGCGAGCGCTCGGCAGGGAGCTGATGGAGCRGGGAAGAGGAGCAATCAGGGGCAGACAATCCCGTGCCAGGCGGGTCCCAGCCATCAGCATCATCCAGCAGAGCCTGGAGAGGAGGGGCTGTTTGTGGCAGGGCCCTGATTCCCAGGGAATGGAGATGAGCTGTGATTAGGGAAGGTGCCGTGGAGCGGCTCAGAGGCAGAGGAGTTCACCCTCTGCTCGGGGCCCTGTGATGTGTCTGGCGCTCCCCCCTCCTGCTCCACAGAGTTTGTGTCAGGCGTTTATGAGCAGCCAGAGGGGATTTACCCTCATTTCACTTCGGTCCAGAGGGAAATGCCTTAAAACACCTCTGGTGCTTGGGAGCAGGGGAGGTTCGGGTCTGTCCAGCCCGGCAACTCCATGGACTCCCACGGAGCGAAGGGAAAAGGCATCTTGGAATGTGCTCCTGGACACAGAGACTGTTCTCGTGGCCTTAATGGTGCTCTGCTTCAGGCTGGAGGAGCTTGCTCCTTCCCGAGCAGCCTGCACACATCTCCTGGCTGGGAGCACTGATCGGGGGATGGAGCACWTCTCCTGTGGGGAAAGGCTGGGAGAGCTGGAGCTGTTCAGCCTGGAGAAGAGAAGGATCCAGGGAGACCTCAGAGYCCCTAAAGTGCCTAAAGGGGCTCCAGGAGAGCTGGAGAGGGACTTGGGACAAGGCATGGAGGGACAGGACACAGGGAATGGCTTCCTACTGCCAGGGGGCAGGGATAGATGGGATATTAGGAAGGAATTGTTCCCTGTGAGGGTGGGGAGGCCCTGGCACAGGGTGCCCAGAGAAGCTTTGGCTGCCCCTGGATCCCTGGCAGTGTCCAAGGCCAGGCTGTACAGGGCTTGGAGCAGCCTGGGATAGTGGGAGGTGTCCCTGCCCATGGCAGGGAGTGGAATGGGATGGGCTTTAAGGTTCCTCCCAACCCARCCATTCCARGATTCCATGACTGACTGTGTTTTTGGGGCACTGGGAGTCAATGGATGGCTTTGAGAAGCTGGGATTGACTCCATTCCCACACGTGATTCCAGCCCCCTGTCACTGCTGACCGGCTGACCCCGAGGTCTGTGGTGTGTCCAGCTCTGGTGGTGTCACTGCACTTCAGCCCCATCCCACGGGGAGTTCSCCAGGGTTGTATGCAGCTCTGTGAGTCTCTGTCAGCTGATCCCTGTTAAGAAAAATGCCTGAAAATCTGTTGGAAAAACGCTGGGAAAGGGCACCAGCAGCTATTTTGGAGCTGATATTTACCCAGGGAAAGCTGCTGGAGGTACTGGAGGCAGGAGTAATTTGGGTGCTAATGGCCRGAAAACARCACAAAAGGCTGCGRTTTGTTATTCCGAGGAGAGCAATGRGCTGGTGACCACAGAGTTCGGAAAAGCAGATTCCAGCCCAGCCAGGGAAGCAGCAGCAGCAGGATCCTCCCGGSAGGAGGGGAAAGGCAAAGGGAGCTGCAGCAGCACCGCCTGATCCTGAAGGAAGCTGCTGTGCACCACARAGGGAAGTCAGGCATTCCTGAGGCTGCTCCTCCGCTCTCCCAGGACAGGGAGAAATGGAAAGGATCCTCCAGACACCCCGGGACAGGGACAGATCACTGAGGATGAACGTAAGGGGATAAACTCCTGCCTGTGGAAGTGGAATCAGAAAACAGAAGGTGCAAAATGGGCAAAGGACATAAAAGAGAGGGAGACAAAAATGGATCCGAAATGGGAGGAGGACAAAGGCAGCGAAGGGAAGCAAATGAAGGCTGAGGCCTCATCGTTTCAGCCTTCAGGAAAGGTTAATTGTGAGCAGACACTCACTGCCATTATCCTAACACGGGTTAACAGGAAAGCAGGGATCRCAGCGTGCTCAGATAAATCAGAAACCTGCTGAGAGCCACCCCTGAACTGCGATAGAGCCCCCAGAGCAGTGCTGGTTGTCAGGGAGGGGGTGAGGGACACGGGAAAGRGCTGGAGGGTGTAAACCTCACCTGGAAGATGACAGAGCTGCAAGGCAGAATGAGGAGGTACCAGGGAAAAGGATGAAATAATCAGTGTGTGGTGTGGAGAGGATATGGAGGGAATAAGAAAGAGGATTTTTCAGGGAGGAATCACGGCAAGGCAGTGGTTTGTTCTGACAGGATAAAGGACTCAGAGGTGAAGAAGGGACTGGAGCACTTGGAGCTGTGGCTGGATGAACCTGAGGTGACTCTCACCTTTCCAGACCCCTCCTCAGGGCAGCCAGGGCTTTGTGCCACCCTCAGGAGTGTTCTACTCCCTGTTTTCTCACCTGGTTGTTAAAAAATGCCTGAAGTGTCACCAGCCGCAGTGGAGCCCCTTGGAAGCACTGACAGATTTCAGATAAACAGCAAAGGAAAACAAAGCTGAATGGAGAGGAGAGATCCCATCCCATTCCACCCCTGCCATGGGCAGGGACACCTCCCACTATCCCAGGCTGCTCCAAGCCCCATCCAACCTGGCCTTGGACACTGCCAGGGATSCAGGGGCAGCCACAGCTTCTCTGGGCACCCTGTGCCAGGGCCTCCCCACCCTCCCAGCCAGGAAYTCCTTCCCAATATCTAATTTAAATCAACCCTCCTTCAGTTTAAAACCATTCCAGCCCAGCCCAATCTGTGATTCCATGATTTGCATAGTGAATATTTCTGGAGATGGAGGATCTACAACTTGTCCAGGAGCTTGTGACAAAGCTGTAATCCCACAAATTGGAGGATTTTCTTTTGATCTCAGCCCCCAAACGTTTGTAGAGCCGTAGGAAATCCCTTGACGTGCTGGTGCCTCTGTGTGCACTTCTGTGCCATGGAAGATCCTCCCCTGTTCATGGCACATCTGACAGAAATCACTTAAATTTAGGAACAAGATGCCATAAACATTTTGAATTTAAATTTTCCACTTAGAGTTCATTAAATCCCTTTGGGAAACCCTGCATTCGGTTACGGGGAACATCCCAGTTTTGGTTTGTGGGATTCCTTCTGCAAACATCCTTTCTTGCAAAGCCTTTGTGGCACCAGAGCCGAGCCAACCTTTTGTGGGGCTGCATTCATTYGGAGCAGTTCTCCCAGAGTTTTGTAAGCTCTGGATCAAAGCCTGCASGAAGCAGGTGAATATTCCTGTGCTTTATTTGGGTGCTCTCCCATAGAACCCCAACAGCAAAACCCAGAGCTGTACCTTGAGTGCCTGTAACCAACAACTGTGTTGGGGAAAAATATTCTTAGAAAGTAATGTTTTCCCCCTTTGCAGTGTGTCTTTAATAGAAAAGCGAGACATCTGAATGAATTTTATATGTCCCCTGGACTGCTGCAGCCTTTGAAATAACTCAGCTGGAGGTTTTAGTCAATAAGAATGGAGATATTTAAAAAATCTCTGTGCTCTTCTGTCAATAAGAGATGGCAAAAGGCTAAAGGGATGAAAATAGAGAGTGCAGGCGGGGATGCAGCTGGTGCAGAGCAGCCTCCAGGGGGAACAGCCGCTGGAAACAGGAATAGGGGCATTTGCTGGGAATTTATAGCAGGGATGATGGCTGAGGAAACACCTCTCTTGCATTCCTTTGAAAAAAAATGAGTGGCTAAACCCCCTCAAAACCCAGCCTGCTTTGCTTTTTGAATGATGTAAAGGTTGAATAATGGGAGCATTTTGCAGGTATCACTGATAGGAGCGGGGGAGGGAATCATTAATGTTGGAAAAGCCCTCCGAGATCAAGCCCAGCCCCACCTCCATGGTCCCCACGGAGCCGTGGCCTCCAGCGCCACATCCACACAGTGCTCGGGCAGGAGCAGCCGGGATTTAGGGATGGTGTGTTAGGGGACACAGGGTTGGATGCAAACCYGGAGGGATTTGGACAAGAAAGACAATCCCAAGCTGATGTGCTGCTCCAGCTGGGCACCCTCAGTGCCTTCCCTAAAGGGAGAGGCTGCTCCACGGTTTGCACCCTGACCTGTGCCAGTGCAGGGTCCTGCTTTGAGTGGATTTGATCCTGAGGAGCTGCACGAGGCTGGAATGGTGGAGGGTTTGTACCCAGAGGCGGGAGGGAATTCTTGATGGGGAAATTCGAGCGTCATCCTTGGTGCTGCCATTGGAAGTGGAGCTGCAGGAGGAGTTAAATCAGCTGCGGTGCTTCTGCACCAACAGAGCAAAACCCTGGGGGGAGCTTTTGAAACCCTGGGGGCTCCTGAGGAACTGGAGGAGGGCTAAAAACACATCAGTAGCACGGGAATGTGAGATATGGAAGAGAAGAAGTAAAAAGAATAGTGTGGGGGGACTCACATGGACAACCTTGTGCCACAGTTTAAAGTTTTAACTTGTCGTTAATGTGGGTGACAAAAGTGGGGTTGCTGTGTGCCATTTTTCCTGGGCCTGGAAAAGATTTCAGTGCCATGGGGCAGATCCTCCGTGCCGTGGGGCAGACTCCTCTCAGCTGATGTACAGTCATTTATTCTGAGCCGTGTGTGAGGGCAGCGGTGCAGCCCTGCTCCCTGACGCATGCCGTGYGTGTGCGCTGTGGTTCGCACGTGCCTGTGTCAGCCGTGGGGAGTTCCGTCCTCTGAGGCCCTCAGAGTCCTCAGATGAAATCCCCTGTTGGATTTTACCGTGTGATGCAGTAAATTGGTCACTGTTTGAGCAAATTATAACAGCTCGAGGAGCCTGGGAATGTTCTCCTCTCCCAGGTCCCTGAGCCAGCTGCTTGGACAGGAACAGGAGTTCCCAGGCTGGCAGAAGTCCCTGGGTCTCCTGAGTGGCTGGGACTCCTGTTTGTGAGTGGAAATCAGGCAGCTCATTGTGCTTCACAAGCAGCAAATGGTGCTCTTGATCCGTTGGTTGGGCTTTTTAGCAGATTCTTCAGGCTCGTTTGGAAAATGGAGCTTTGTTCTCCTGCTTTTCCCCTCATCAAGCCGGGTGGGGATGTGGGGRAGGCTGGAACTGGGGAAGGCTGGAACTGGGGAAGGCTGGAACTTTAAATGTCCCAGCTGTGGACAGTACCTGGTATGTGGCTGTGGTGTCACTCAGCTCACTCCCTCTCTTCCTGCTGCCAGCTGGCATTCCCTGTGGGAAAAACACAGGGGAAAACCTGCCTGGTGTAGAGGTCATTATGGAATGAACAGTGGTCATTCATCAGTGTTCCACAGAATCCCAGAATGGTTTAGGTTGGAAGGGACCTCGCAGCCCTCTCATTCCACCTCCTGCCATGGGCAGGGACACCTTCCACTATCCCAGGCTGCTCCAAGCCCCATCCAMYCTGGCCTTGGGCACTGCCAGGGATCCAGGGGCAGCCACAGCTTCTCTGGGCAAAGTCTTGTTTACCTTTAGTGTTGTGTATCCCCCCAGGGTTACCTGACTGTAGTCCTGTCCCCTTTTCCATCCTCCTTTGCCCCTCAGGAGCCCATTCCCATGGAAACTTCCTCATCAGTGCAGCTCGTCTCAAAGAAATAATTGGCGTGAGGAGGATCTATGGAAAATATATTCCTGTGTAATTAGGGAAAAGCACCTGTTCTCCCTTCAGTGGGCACCAGGCAGTGGATGAGCTCTAATAGTGCTGTTTGCAAATATCAAATAATAATGGGAAGTGTGACAATAATGAAGTCAGTAATCAGAGGAGCTGGTGAGTGCAGGTGCCTCCATTTACAGCTCTTTCATCAAAGAGAAAATTAAGCGCTCTCAGAATATTATGGCAAATTGCTGCTGTTCCGTGACTGCTAATCAGGTGGAGTGTCTGAATGCAACAGGAAAAATCCTCGGGAGCAATTATGGCAGGGGGTGATTAACACACGGAGCACATCCTGGGACGGGGAACGGGCTCCTTGCTCTGCCTGCAGATGGAAAAGTTGGTTACAAACACAACAGCAAAGCCCCAGGGTCACCAGCACCGCTGAAGGTTGGGTGATGGGGCAGAGCAGAGGATCCCAGCATGGCTAGGGTTGGAAGAGACCTCTAAGATCATTCATTTGACCAATSCCCCCATTCCCACTAATCCGTGTCACAAAGAGCCACGTCTACTTGTGACCTGAGGGAACGGCTGGAGATCAGGGAAAGGTTCTTCCCCCAGAGGGTGGTGGGCCCTGAACAGGCTSCCCAGGGAGTGGTCCTGGCCCCAAGGCTGCCAGAGCTCCAGGAGGATTGGACAACGCTGCCAGGGATGCACAGGGTGAGATTGTTGGGGTGTCTGGGCAGGGMMAGGAGCTGGATCCATGATCTCTATGGGTCCTCCCAGCTCAGGATATTCCATGATTCTGTGATTCCACTTGTTTTTCTGACCATTTTCAGGGGCTGTGACTCCCCCTGCCCTGGGTACCTGTCCCAGTGTGGGACCACGTGGTCTGTGCTGTGTCCCACGGCCCCCTCAGAGCCTGAGGTTCCCCTTCTCCCTGGGGGCTCAGGCCCATGGTTCATGTAAATGTTCTCCTAGGGTGGGGTGTGGGGTAGACGTGGCAATACCTGACCTTACTGGCACCCTTCAACCAAGCTCCACGTTTTCTTCCTCCCAGGGCATGGCAATATCCTGGATTTGAGTGGCACACAGGCATCCTTTCCGTTCATGGAAGCRTTAAGGCTGGAAAAGACCCTTARGCCCATYGAGTCCCAGCCCTTCCCCAGCACTGCCAAGGCCACCGCTGAGCTCTGTCCCCAAGTGCCACAGCCACAAGTTTTTGGAGCATTCCCAGGCCCCAGTGGCACTGAGCATCCTTCCATGCCCTGCCTGAGAGACCGAGCTTCCTGCTCTGCCTGAGAGACCGAGCCTCCTGTTCTCCAGGGCCTCTCCCCATGGCCCAAGCAAGCCCTGGTGTGTGGGAGCAGGCGGCTCTGGCAGCTCAGGGAGCCGTGGTTAGTATGAGGAGCCATCCCCCAAATGGATTSGGCTTGGATATCTCAGGAGAGAGGAGAGCATAATCCCATTATAAACCCGCGGTATCTCCATCTGTGCTCCTCTGCTCCGTTCCAATTCTGTTACTGGGCTTTACAAATCCGCCCGATTTCCTCTCATTTTTTGCCTGGGAGTCGGGATTGTGAAGCTGTTCCTGTGCTGACACTTGCCTGGTAGATGTGCTGATATCTGCTTGTATCCACCTAATCCGTGCATCCACCTGATCCGTGCATGAGACAGGAAACTGCTGCCTTTTCATTCGCTCTGTGCTGGTCGCTGTGGGGCCTCCTGTCACCCCAGCCCCTGCTGCACCCCCAGAGCTCACAGGGACAGAGCTGAGCCCAGGCRGAGAGCTGGGGATGTGGCCATGGAATCCCAGAATGGTTTGGGTGGGAAGACACCTTAAGGCTCATCCCATTCCACCCCCTGCCGTGGACASCTCCCACTATCCCAGGCTGCTCCAAGTCCTGTCCAACCTGGCCTTGGTCACAGCTTTTGGGTTGTGTTTTACAGGGGGGCAAGGGGGGAATCCAGCTGCTTCCCTGGAAAAGGGGGGTGGTGGTCTGGAAAGATGACCAAGTACATCCTGAGTGTCTGGATGGAAAAGTCCACTGTGCAGGTCAGCCTTGGGGCAGAGCCCTGCCTCGAGGATTGCCTCCCAAGGTGTGGGACTCACCCCCTGCAGCGAGGCTGAGGGGGCTGGGCAGCAGCTGTACCTGGGCTCACGTTCAGCACGGCGACCACGAGCTGAGGTTTGGCTCTGCCAAAATACTGACACCTGAATCAGAGACTTCCAGGACCACTGAGGCTGKAAAAGCCCTCCCAGCCCATGGAGTCCAAGCTGTGCCMRATGCCCACCTTGTCCCCAGCCCAGAGCCCTGAGTGCCACGTCCAGGAATTCCTTGGACACCTCCAGAGATGGGCACTCRAAACCTCCCTGGGCAGCCCCTTCCAGTGCTTAAAAACCCTTTTTGTGAAGAAATTCTTCCTGCTCTGGCACAGGGATGGATCCACCTGGCCGCTCTGGCATTGTTTGTGTGCACCCATTTTTGGGGCTGCTGCTCCTGCCTTGGAGACAGAAAACTGAAACCTTCCGAAATAACCCTCAGACCTCTCCCTGGAGCCGGGAGGCAGCGCTGGCACTGCTGATGGAYGCTCCAGTCCTTGGCTATAATCCAACCTCTGCAGCTCTCCGGCTGCTGCCGTGCAGCTCCCTCAGGGATGCTCTCACCAGGCCAAGCGTCCCGGGCTGAGCCCAGCCCCGAGCTCAGAGCCCAGCCCCGGGCTCAGAGCCCAGCCCCGCACGGCACGGAGCCGAAGGGAGCGCTTGCCCTCGGCACGTCGCCTCTGCTGCTGCTGCTGTCCCCGGGGGCCGCTCCGGCGCTGGGAGGTGTGCAGAGCTCTGCCTTCGTTTGATCCCAGCTGCCGCCAGGGCTGCTCCAGCACCTCCCGTCATCCTCTCCCTCGGCTGCGCCCCACAGGCGCTCCAAAGCTCCTCTGAACAGCTGCGGAGGAAGGGAAGAGTCTGGTTATGTAATGTGTGCTGGAGCATGAGGGGGCTCTGTATCCTCAGGGGGCTGAGCCTCTCCAGGAAGATGCTGCGGTAATTTCTGCAGCCTGGAATCACAGGACTGYGTAGGTTGGAAAAGCCCTCCAAGAGCATCGAGTCCAACCCTTCCCAGCACTGCCAAGGCCGGCCCTGACCCCTGTCCCCAAGTGCCACATCCACATGGCTTTTAAACCCTCCRGGGATGGGGACTCCACTGCCCCRAACAGCCCTTTCCAGGAAGGGTTTTTCCCAATATCCACCCCGAGCCTCCCCTGGCACAGCCTGAGGCCGTTCCCTCTCCTCCTGTCCCTGTTCCCTGTTCCCAGAGCCCGACCCTCCCTGGCTGCCCCCTCCTTCTCAGAGCCCCCTTCCCAACTCTCAGCCTCTCTTGGTGCTCCAGCCCCTTCCCCAGCTCCATTCCCTTCTCTGGACACGCTCCAGCCCCTCAATGTCCTTCCTGTCATGAGGGGCCCAGAACTGGACACAGGATTTGAGGTGTGGCCTCAGCAGTGCCCAGTACAGGGCGGGAATTCTTAGATTGTTCAAAATTGTATTTTTAGGATTGYTCAGGTAAGACCTGGCCTGGCTGTGCTTGCAGCAGAGGAGCCAGGAGCTCCTCCCTGGGGCTCTTCTGCGCTGGGGAACAGAAGGATCCTCTGGCCAGAGCCTGGTGCTCTGGGACTCCGGCTCTGGAGCTCCAGCAGGAGCTGGAACATCCCAGGCAGATGTGATTGCTCCTGGAGGCCCACAGGAGTGCCCTGCTCAGGGTGGCAGAGGCAGATCAGGCTACACACCCCGTTACCTCTGCCAGCAGGCTCCTGCTGCCAGCTTTGCTCCGTGGAATGATGGGGATGCAGCTGCAGACTCCYAGGGACCCAAACAGAGAACTCATCCTGGGAAGAGCCATTAGTAACCCGCTCACATCCCTGGAAAACGATAACCCCACACCCCACAAACCCACCAGCTCTGCACACTGGGCTGTGTGCTGCCTGCTAAGTCAGAGGAGACAGGTGAGAACCTGTGCCTGCAATTATTGACATGGAGCTCTCCRTCATTTCCATCCCTAACATTCCCGCTGTGGCCCTTTCCCTGGATGCACTGTTATCCCTTGGTAACGCTGCACTCYTGCACAGACCTGCCCAGTTCCCTGCCCTGGGCTGTGACTGGAGTGGTCCCTGCACMTGCCAAGGGCAGGTTCCTGTGGGTCACTCTGTGTGACCAAACCTCGCTTTGGAACCAGGAAATCATTCCAGCTCCTCAGTGATTCGTGACTGTCCCTTCCCCACTGAACGAGTACTCAAGAGTTCCTTCCACTATCCCAGGCTGCTCCAARCCCCGTCCAGCCTGGCCTTGGACACTGCCAGGGAT
This sequence comes from Amblyornis subalaris, assembly GCA_018881555.1. Classification (NCBI taxonomy): domain Eukaryota; kingdom Metazoa; phylum Chordata; class Aves; order Passeriformes; family Ptilonorhynchidae; genus Amblyornis; species Amblyornis subalaris. The sequence continues at coordinate 1,913,480 of JACAXG010000127.1, forward strand.
CGAGAGGCAGCCACAGCTTCTCTGGGCACCCTGTGCCAGGGCCTCTCCTCCCTCACTGTATAAAACCTCTTCTTTATAGTAATGTAAATCTGTCCTCTTTCAGTTCAGAACCATCAGCCCTTGTTCCGTTGCCACAGGCCCTGCTGAAATGTTGGTTCCCATGCCCTGGATGAGTGGGACAGGATGATTTGAGGTCCACAAAACCTGTGTTCCAGTGCAAGACTGAACAAACTGCCTTTATTTACTTTACCCAGTGAGAAAACCCTGATTTCATCTCTACSTGAGCACTGCCAGGGGAGAAGATTCCTGAAAGCAAAGGTCTGATTCATCAAGCAAAGGTACACCAAGGTCCAGTGCCCGGGAGCAGCAGCCAAACACTCTGGAAATAGAAAGAAAACAACATTTTTAACGCTGAGCAAATCAAACCAGCATATCCCAGGGACAGTTCCTCTCAGCTGAAATCCACTCAAAGGCAGGATGCAATTCCCTGTCASCCTGCAGGGAGGGGAGTCCCAGTCCCCGGACAGACTCACTCCTACCTCGGAGCATCTTGAAGCCAAAGGAGGGCAGGGATAGATGGGATATTGGGAAGGAATTCCTGGCTGGGAGGGTGGGGAGGCCCTGGCACAGGGTGCCCAGAGAAGCTGTGGCTGCCCCTAGATCCCAGGCAGTGTCTCAGGCCAGGTTGGACAGGGCTTGGAGCAGCCCGGGATAGTGGGAGGTGTCCCTGTCCACGGCAGGGTGGCACTGGATGGGTGTTAAGGTCCCTTCCAACTCAAAACATTCTGGGATTCCATGGGGCCCCCCCARGGTAGCCATGGGAATGCTGCCAACCCCCTTCCCAAAAAGCTGGGGAGTGCTGGAGCCTCARTAAAGCTCCTTCCATAAATATGGATTTAAAACTCTCTTCTCCACCAAATTGTTTGTGCATAGCAGCATTTCAAACACCCTTTGTTTTTGCTCTTGGTGAAATCTGAATGCAAACCCTTCATCATCTCGGCTTTATTTATCTGTTTACTGCTTATTTATTTGCTCCCTTTCCTTCTCCCTTCCCCGCAGCTCCTGCGTGTCTGTGGGAAAGCAGAGATAAGTTAATCTGAACAAAACATGGGAATACTTGAAAAAGTCCTTCCCATCAAATCACAGGGAACAACGTTTACTTTTGATCTCTGCTCCATATTTCCGTGTCGGCTCTAATCACTCTGGACGTCAGGCGGCTCCTGCCAGGAAGGATTTGTTGTCCTGGATCGCTGGGCTGCGTTTCCCCCAGAGATGACCAACAGCAGAACCCGACAGGCTCCCGGGACTGGGGAACCAGCGCTGATCAAAGGCACAAGGAACGTTTCACGGGAAAAAAAAACCGGGACAAGGCAATGCTTCCCCCCCCAAGGCTCTGTCTGTCTGTAAAAATCTCACTGGAATATTTATACCTGCTTTTATTTCTGATTTTAAGGAACTTTTTTTTGTCTCCTTAAAGCTGTTAATGATGTTGTGTGCTAACGCTGGGCTGTGGTTTAACAACACCACGGGTTTCATTCCCTGGCTTTGAGAAATATCCATTTATTTATTTCTCTGCTTGGCTCCAGAGAGCCCCAGGAAAGCGTTCGGCTGCTCCTGCGGTGCCCGCAGTGCCCGCTGCCACCCCGGCTCGGGGCAGTGGTGGTGGCGGTGGTGATGGGGGCAGTGGTGGAGGCGGCGGCAGTGGTGGTGGCAGTGGTGGAGGCGGTGGCAGTGGTGGTGGCAGTGGTGGTTCTGGTGCTGGCAGTGGTGGCACTGGTGGCAGTGGCTGTGCTGGTGCCAGTGGAGGAGTTTGTGGCGGTGGCAGTGGCAGTGGCAGTGGGTGGCAATGGTGGTGGTGCTGGCAGTGGAGGCTGTGGCACTGGTGGCAGTGGTGGTGCTGACAGTGACAGTGGTGATGGTGGCAGTGTAGGAAGTGGCGTTTATGGTGGTGGTGGCAGTGGTGGGTGTAGCTGTGGTGACAGTGGCAATGGTGGCACTGACAGTTGTGGCAGTGCTGACAATGATGACGATGGTGGCAGTGGTGACGTTCGCCTTGGTGACAGTGGTGATGATGGTGACAGTGGTGGCAGCGGTGACAATGCTGGCGGTGGTGGCAGTGGCAGTGGTGGCAGCGGTGGCAGTGGCCATGGTGACAGTGATGACAATGATGACAATGGTGGCAGTGGTGGCAGTGGCCATGGCAGCAGTGGTGGCAGTGGTGGCAGTGGTGACAATGATGACAGTGGTGACAGCGGTGACAGTGGTGGCAGTGGTGGCAGTGGTGGCAGTGGTGACAATGGTGACAGTGGCGACAGTGGTGGTGACAGTGGTGGCAGTGGTGGCAGTGGTGACAATGGTGACACTGGTGACAGTGGCCGTGGTGGCAGCGGTGGCAGTGGCCGTGGTGAGAATGGTGAGAATGGTGACAGTGGTGGCAGCGGTGGCAGCGGTGACAGTGGTGACAGTGGTGGTGACAATGGTGACAGTGGTGGTGACAGTGGTGACAATGGTGGCAGCGGTGGCAGCGGCGGCAGCAGCCGTGGTGACAATGATGACAATGGTGGCAGTGGTGACAATGGTGACATTGGTGACATTGGTGACAGCGGTGGCGGCGGCGGCAGCGGCCGTGGTGCCCCGTGCCTGCAGCAGAGGGCAATCACGCGAAGGCAAAGCCGTTCCCCCGCCGGACTCCAGGACACGAGTGACTCCCGCCCTRGTTAATGACTCGTTAATTGCTCACTGAATCCGTGATTTCCCCGCCAACCGTCCCGGCCGGGGCAGCAGAACCTTTGTGTGCCTTAAATCCCGGGCGAGGATTTCCTTCCCCACGTGCTGCTCCCCGGAGCTGCCGCCCTGGATTCGCCCGCGACAGATCCAGGGATTTCRTTTTTATTTGGAACAATGGGAACTTTCCAGCGTCGTCTGTCACCCGCTGGATTCTTTAGAACCCCCCGTGGAAAGGGATAACGGGATTATTTCCCGCAGGAAATCGGGATGCCGGCTGCRAACCTGGAACGCTTGGGCTGACGCAGGGAAATGAAGCTCCCCCTTCCCTTGCCGGGCTGCTCCTGGAAATGCTGCGGAGCAGCCGGGAGTTATTTTTAAAGCTTCCCAGACCTTTAGTGCAGGCAGGAGAGAGGGGGAATTATCCTAAACATTGCTCCACAGCGAGTCCCACGTTCATTGCCAGGGATGGGGGCAGCAATCCAGAGTAGGGAAGGTGCGTCTGGGGGCTCGGGAAAAGGGGGAGCTAAAAATAACGACAACAAAAAGGAGACTCCGGGATGTGCTCGGTGTGACAGCAATGAGAGGGAGGTTCTTGTCCCTCTGGGAGGGGCCCAGCAGGTTTGGGGTGTTGGCAGCTCTGCCAGGGCAGCRCTGGGATCGGGATGCAGGGCTGGGTCCGGATGGAGCGAATGAGGGCTGTGCTAAATAGGGTTGGGCAGCAGGAGGGCTGGAATCAGCAGGGAATCCCCAGACGGCTGGGAAAGGGCTGCTGATCAAAATGAGGCCGTGGATTCCTGATCCTCTGAACCCAACCAGCACCCCCAGCCCCGAGGGGGTTCCCTGACGTTGGTGTGTCTGTGCTGTGCTCCGGGGCTGCAGCGGCTGCCCGGGATGATCCCACAGCTGGGATGTGCCGGCCGTGTCCACCTCTCTGCAGCATCTGCAGAGGCAGGAGGAGCTGGGAAGGGCTGGGAGTGGCTGCCCAGCGGTGTGGGGGCTGCTTTCCCCTTCCACAGGCACGTGTGTGGTGGATAATGGGGCTGGGGTTACAGCAGGCTAAAGGGAATTTCCCTCTGGAGGGCTTGTGCTGCCCTTTGGGAGATCACGGGGGAGCCGCCCCCAGGGCTGGATCATCGGCACCCCCAAGGCTCACKTTCACTTCTGGAACCTCTGCTTGGGCCAATCCTTAGACCTGGTTGTGTCTGAGAGGGATTTGCCCAGAACTTTGCCAAATAGGGCTCTATTTTCTGGTGTTTCAGGATGGTTATCAAGGGCGGAGAGGGACTTTGGACAAGGGCATGTAGTGCCAGGACAAGGGGGAATGGCTTCCCACTGCCAGAGGGCAGGGTTAGATGGGATATTGGGAGGGAATTCCTGGCTGGGAGGGTGGGAAGGCCCTGGCACAGGGTGCCCAGAGAAGCTGTGGCTGCCCCTGGATCCCTGGCAGTGCCCAAGGCCAGGGCTTGGAGCAGCCTGGGCTAGTGGGAGGTGTCCCTGCCCATGGCAGGGGTGGGACTCCATGATTTTTAAGGTCCCTCCAAACCCAAACCATGCTGGGATGCTGTGATCGGTGGTGGTGCTTTGATCACAGGACAGAGAAACCCCACTGAGGGGGTGAGCCTGGCCTGGGGCAGCCGGCAAAGGCGGTCCCTGGGCTGCAGCACAGCCCTGCAGGGTCCGGGCAGGAGCAGGGGTTTGTTCCCCTGTGGAAGATGCTCCTGGGGTGATCCCTGAGCAGCCCGGCCGTGCCCTGCCAGCCCTGTCAGAGCCTCTCAGTGTCCCMGGGGAACGCCAGGGCCGATCGGAGCAGCAGCGCTCTGGGGGCACAGTGAGATAAAGCCAGGCTGATCCTGGTGACAGAAGGAGTGCTCGGGTCCCCTGTGGCTGCTGCCTCGTGCTGACACGTGGAGCAGGATGACTCAGCTCCGGCTCTGCGACCCCAGCTCCGTGTCCAGAYGGGTTTTCCTGCTCCTGCTTGGATTGGCGTTACGGGGTGGTGCTCCRGAGCTCCCGGGCTCCCTCCTCCTCACCTTCCTCCTGCTGGAGTCTGCCGGGCTTGGGCTAAAGTGYCACTTCCTTCTGGGGGTCTGAACTGCTCCTTTGAACCTTTTAGGCCTTAAAATTGGGAAGATTTACAGCATTTACTTTTTTCAGCCCCCTTCCCCAGCAGCTGACGACCCAGGGCCAGGAGGTCCAGTGCTGATCCAAAGTGAGCTCTGGAGCACAGAATGGATCCGTGCCCCCCCCAGTGCTGTGCTTATCCCCATGGAGGAACAGAGAAACACACAACCATGAAGGGCTTGGGTGGGAAGGGACCTTAAAGCCCATCCAGTGCCACCCCYRCCATGGGCAGGGACACMTCCCACTATCCCAGGCTGCTCCAAGCCCCATCCAACCTGGCCTTGGACACTGCCAGGGATCCAAGGGCAGCCACAGCTTCTCTGGGCACCCTGTGCCAGGGCCTCCCCACCCTCACAGGGAAGGATTCCTTCCCAATATCCCATCTATCCCTGCCCTCTGTCAGTCTGAATCTGAACAAGGTTGTTCATGAATGGTTTGCAGCATTGTCCTGCCCAGCCCTGGCGCAGCTGCCCAGGGMGGGGGTGCAGTCCCCATCCCTGGAGGGATTTAAAAGCCTGTGGATGTGGCACTTGGGGACAGGGGGCAGTGGTGGCCTTGGCAGTGCTGGGCAGAGTTGGACTCTGATCTTAAGGTCCATTTCCAGCGTAAACAATTCCATGATTTGGTTTCCAGCTCACTTGGTTCAGCTCTGCTCCCACGCTGTGAGATGGAGCCCAAAATGGATGCAGGGAGTCAGGGGCTTGTGAGGGTCTTGCGTGACTGGGAAAGACATCAGCGAGTGTTTTCAGCAGATCCTTTCCCCATCACCACTGTGTCCTGCCTGTTTCAGGTCACTGGGAACGGGAGAAGCCTCTGCAGGATGCTGGGGTCGGGAAGGGCGGCACAGGGAAAGCTCTGCCAGGGCCCTGTGTGAGGGGAGCGAGGACCCCCTGCTCCCACCAGCCCCAGCCCACGCTCCCTTTGCTCTGGGATCTGCCCAGTTCCAGGGCAGCTGCTGGAACGAACCATCCTGTCCATTGCTGGAACCACAGCGCTGGGATTTTTTCAAGGAATGTGCGTTTCTCCTTTTGCTGCATCTCTGCCCAGCAGAGCAATGAGGATCCATTTGGAGGCAGAGCTCTTGTAGCTGAAGCACTTCCCAGCCTACCTGGAGACAGACAGGGATGTATAATTCAGGCACTAAGTGGATTTTGTGCCGTGGCTGGGAGTGCCCAGGAGAGCTGAGCCTCCCCCTCACTGCTGGCAGCAGCTCTGCCTGCTGTGCCCACAACTTCCTATGAACTTCCGAAGGGCCTTCATGGAGAGCAGGAAGAGAGGGATCTTCCCAGAGCCTTAGAAATGACCTGGAAATTCTGGTTGCCACAGTCTGCCCACCCTGCTGTGCCATTTGAGGCTGTTCTCCAGAGAAGCTGCGGCTGCTCCTGGATCCCTGGCAGTGTCCAAGGCCAGGCTGGACRGGGCTTGGAGCAACCTGGGATAGTGGGAGGTGTCCCTGCCCATGGCAGGGGTGGCACTGGATGGGCTTTAAGGTCCCTTCTGACCCAATCCATTCTGTGATTCCTTGGTTCTCTCTTATTTCCACAGCAAATGCAAGGGAAATTCTGGATTTTCCTGCTTTTCCTTCTCTGACTCTGCTCCTGTCCCTATCACACATCCCAGTCACCGTTTTTTCAGCAGAACTGGTTAAATCTTTGCTCATGGTGTATCCAGGATTTGCTCCTGGGTTATTCCTGACCTGTCCCTGATTCCTTCAAATGCATTTTGCTGTCTGACATTAGAAAGGATGTTGAAGAACTTGTGGGATGTGTGTCTAGACAAGAATAATCCAATTTCTACGAGGCTCATTTTAAATATCTCATATTACATTTCTGGTACTCCTGGTTTTAATATCAGCTCTCGCTTTTAATGACTGCATGTTCTGTGATAGACTCCATTGAAGCAGCTGAGGATTTTCAATATAAACTGATGGTTTAGCTACTGAATGTCTGAGGAGCTGATAAATTTGGCTGTTCATGACTGGTTCCTCATGGCAGGAAGGTGCAGAGCAGTGCTCTAATCTGACATCTCATGGCTGACAGCCCTTTTTCTCCTAGAAAACAAATCAGCTACAGCAACACTTTGGATGTTCCTGAAATTGGAAGTGAACTTTGGGTATTTTTATCACATGCTCATTTTTTTTTTTTCAGTGTACGTGAAATCAAAATAACTCCCAAGCAGGCAACRAGAACACTTGGGGATCATGGGGAACATCCAGATTGGCTTGCCGGAATCAGTAGAGGAAAGAAAGAGTGGAAAATGATGATTGGCCAGATTATTCTCTGAAAAACAAGAGATTAATAAAGCCATTGTGAAAGCCAAGTTACCCCAATAAGCCATAACTATAGAGACTTTTTAACCATCATTTCTGGACTTGRGGAAGAAGATGATGAATAGTTTCAAATAGCATCAAGCAGACCTAAAATGTCTCTTTGGCAATATGAGCTGTCCAATGCAGCTGCACATTTCCACCCTGTCTCTAATAACAGGCACAGGGAACAAAACCACAGGGAAGTGTTTTCTGTGGGCAAAGGGCACCTCGTGTTTTGGAAAGGGAACGGTTTGCGTTGGAGGAGTGGTGCAGCCTCAGGCAGCAGCACTGAGGGTGCTGAAGTCAAGGGCAGCAGGATCAGCCAAATCTCCACTGTTTAACACCAATATTTGTTGTGGACAATCCAGTCAGGAATGAGTCTGTGCTGGGRTTCTACAACCAACCGATCTCCAGCAAGGGAGGAGACAAACCCCAAAAACAGACATCAGAGATGGATTTCATGAGCGTTTTCCCCTTCCAACGGCTGTGGCACCGGATCYGAGTGCTGGAGAAGAACTCGGGGGCTTAGCACCAGGAAGTGCTGGGCTGCAGCATCCCTTGTCCTGCAAACCAGGAGGCAGCTGCAAGCCCAGGGATGCCCAGCTCTGCTCTGGCTCCCAGCACTGACGTGAAAGTTGTGCTCAGCTGTGCCTGGAATGCAATTCCAGTGCTGTGCCAGTCCTGGATCCTGCCCTGGTACAGCTGTGCTGGGGAGCTGCTGCTCTTTGCTTTGGTTTGACTTGGTTTCGCAAACATCYTGAAATATAAAAGCAATCCAGAAAAAAAACACCCCAAGAGGGAATTTGGACAAGGACCTGGAGTGACAGGACAAGGGGAATGGCTTCCCACTGCCAGAGGGCAGGGATAGATGGGATATTAGGAAGGAATTCTCCCTGTGAGGTGTGCCCAGAGAAGCTGTGGCTGCCCCTGGATCCCTGGCAGTGTCCAAGGCCAGGCTGGACGGGGCTGGGAGCAGCCTGGGATAGTGGAAGGTGTCCCTGCCCATGGCAGGGSTGGCACTGGATGGGCTTTAAGGTCCCTTCCCACCCAAACCATTCTGTGATTCTGGGATTTTATTGTTCTATGAAAATCTTAACTTGGAGGATGCTCATTCAGTCAAACTAACATTTATTTAGGCTTTGGAAAGACTTCTGTTGTTTTTTGCTTTTTGCTTTAAAAAGCTGAATATTTCTCCACACTGGACTGGGATCTGCTTGAGGTGTCAACTGTGGGAGGGAAGTGGCTAATCCTGCTGTCCTTTGGAGCTGGAAAATAGGGGGGTGATGGGAGCTTTCCTGAAAAGTTGGTGTTCTGGRACATCCAATTCTCTTTCTGTGTTGCAGCTTATTTTAGAGGGCACAGGGGGTTATCCTTTTTCTGGCCCCAAGGCTGCCAGAGCTCCAGGAGCSTTTGGACAACGCTGCCAGGGATGCACAGGCTGGGATTGTTGGGGTGTCTGTGCAGGGCCAGGAGCTGCACTGGATGATCCCTGTGGGTCCCCTCCAGCTCAGGATATTCCATGATTCTGTGATCTCTGAGAGCGGGGCTGTCTCACACATCATCTCGGCACYGTGGAAGCTGAGCTGATGAAACGATCTGAGAAAAATCAAAAATCTCATGTAGTCAGAGCTTAGAGAGAAAAACCACCCCATGCAAGGCTTCCCGGAGCGCTACAATCTCCTGGAAATAAATGAACAGATTGCCATGAATGAATAAACTGCTGAAGACACTAATTCACATTCAGGAGGCCACGGAGCTGCGAGATGGGCAAGGATGACGGAACCGTTTCCCTGTGATTGTTCCTGCGCGGAGCTGGGGAGCTGGGGGAGGCAAACAGAAGGTGGCCGTGCTCTGCACGCAGACTGCTCGGCACAGATGGCTCCCGGGGCTGCTGCCCACGGAAACGGGCCAGGAGCGTGTGCCAGCCTGGCTCCCTGCGCCGGGAAAAGGCGTCTGCGGGGAAAACCACGGGAGGAGCAGCTGAGGGCACTGGGATGGCTCAGCTGGAGCAGAGCAGGCTGAGGGCACAGCTCAGCGGGGGCTGCAGCTCCTCCCGAGGGCAGCTCCCATCTCTGATCCCTGGGACGGGGACAGGACCCAGGGAACGGCTGGAGCTGTGCCAGGGCAGGGTCAGGCTGGAGATCAGGGAAAGGTTCTTCCCCCAGAGGGTGGTGGGCACTGAACAGGCTCCCCAGGGAATGGGCATGGCCCCAAGGCTGCCAGAGCTCCAGGAGCGTTTGGACAACGCTGCCAGGGATGCACAGGCTGGGATTGTTGGGATGTCTGTGCGGGGCCAGGGAGCTGCACTGGATGATCCCTGTGGGTCCCTTCCCACTAAGGATATTCCAGGATTCTGTGATTCTGAGAGAAAATATAGGAAACTTGGGCCATCATTCATGGATCCCCAGCCAGGAGGGGAGACTGAACACACACGTGTTTGGGATGGTGATCAGGGAATGTTCCAGTGCCCCTTTGTTTATTCCAGTGTTTCTGTGCGGCTGTAACTGCTCAGGCCCCGCTGTCCTGAGAGCCAGGGCAGGAGGCAGCGGGACTGGGGCTGCCATGGGACCTGTCCATGGTATCCATCCGTGGCACCTGTCCATGGTATCCATGCATGGCACCTGTCCGTGGTGTCCATGCAGGAACAAGCTCTTGGCCTGTGTGCAGGAATAACCACAGGCCCTTTGATCCTGGTGGGTGTTTCCATGGCTGACACATTATCCCTGTGTGCCACCTCTGCCAGGGTTGCCCCAGTCAGGGCCTCTCCCCATGGAGCAGCATCTCCCACATCCTGTATCCCCCTCTGGAGCGCTCCCAAGGGACGGGTAGATCCAGCCCTGGGCACTGCGTGTGTCTGGAGCTTTAATAACCTGAAGCCCCATTTCAAGCAGCCCCACTCTCCGTGGAACAGCCTCGGGGAGGGTGGATTGGAGGGTCTGGGCTTTAAGATAAGCCAGCGTTGTCAGTGCCAGGAGCAGCTGCTTCCCAGCACTGACAAATGGGGATTTGATGGATTCCTTGAGAGGACAAAATGGACCGAAGATATAAATCTGTGTGAGGGAAGCGTTTTGTTAGGGAAATACTCGAGTTAAATTGCTCTCTGCTGCGTGGGGGAGGATGTGCCGCTCAGGCTCGCTGGGCRCCGCGGTCGCTGCTGCTTTTGGCTCTGGATGCAGAGTCTCCCTGAGCAGAGCAGATTCCCACACAGGGAGCGGGAATGCCTGGGCCTCACCGTCCAACAGCAGCTGGGGTCGGCCTGTGCTGGAACTGTGCCCTTGCAGAGCGTGACGCTGTGCTTGGGGCGGATCCTGGGGCTGTTGCGGGGAGCATCCATCCCGCTCGGATTGATGAACGCTCAGTGCTCGACAGCCCCGTGCGCTGGCACTGCTGGGGCTCACACGGGAGCTGCCTGTTGGCTTTACAACAGCGACCCTCCTGCTCTGGGCTGGGGCTGGGGACGTGCCGTGGGCTGCTCTGGTTACAGGGAATCCCGGGAAAGCAGCGGCACTGGGAGCAGGGGTGTGGTGCCAAGRGTGCTGATGCCCACTATTCAATATTAAAATAAATCTAATACTCTGTTATTTCATATCAAAGACTTAATCGAGACCAGTGGCTGGTTGACAGCAGGTGAGTAAAACCTGAGAAATGGTGTTGGAATAGGGTGCTGCTTCCTCTGGCTGTTACTCCCAGCTTTCAGYAGTTGCTGGTATGGGGGTTTCTTTGCTGTGGGATTTAATGGTGGCCTTGCACAAATATGCCCAAATTACTTTTGAATCCCTCTATCTCCGCCATCTGACAGCACAGGGCTGCACAGATTTCATTATGCATCCGTTGGAAATGCATTTGATTTGTATTAAACTCCTTTGAAGATCTTTCTGCTGTTTAATCTCCTTGAGAGTGGAAGACAACTGAAACACTGAGGTCACGGAAGAGTGGGAGAGCAAAGAGAAACGTGGTCCTGGCAGAGCAGGTGGGTGGGAGCTGTGCCTTTTTCCCTAAATCAAGTGCACGAGGAGCTGTGCAGCGCGGCTCTGGAGGATTTCCAGGCAGCACAGGAGCTATTTTTATTAAACTGTTTTCCTGAACAGCTGCCTACTCAGGAGTGTCCCTCTGCATTTACTTTCTGTCTCAATATTCCTTTGGTAATAGAACACAGTCATTTAGGCTGGGATAAAAAAGGGAATTAAAATACCTAACACAGACACGGGGCTGGGTTTTCTCGGTGCTTCGCTGCTGTGGGGAGTGCAGTTTAACTCCTAATTACAGGGTAGGGTTTGCAGCCCAGGCAGTGTTGATGCTTTTTAGTAAATCCTAAGTGGCAATTCTTAAACAAGGCTGTGGAGCTGCTTGGGGGGAGAAGGTGTTTGGTGTCTGCGCTGCTCTCTCGGGCTGGGAGCACTGGAACTGGAGCCCACCGAGGTGTCCGTGTGTTTATTACCTGGGTGAGACTTGCCCTCGTGCACAGGAGGCGGAGCAGAAACTGCCTTCATAGAACATCTGAGGGGCTGTTCACTGTGGCAAAATTACACACAATAAAATAATAAAATTCAGAATTTACTCAGCACTCGCAGCACAGTCTGGTTCYCCTCACCACCATGCATGAAGGTATTTTTATTTCTCCAGTTTGAAACTTTGGTTCCCAAGCACAGGTGGTTCAGGCACCCCTAAACTCAGCACAACAACTCCTCACWGGGGTTTGTTCGGGGAGGGGCAGGGCTGGTTCCTGACCTCTGCTGCCCTGTAGCATCCCACATCCTAATCCAAGGAGGGGCCTGGATCAGGATGCACCCAGGGGATCCCTCCCTTCCCTAAAGGGAAGGCTTTTGAATCCTAGGGAGAGGCAGAGGGATGCTCAGGAACTCCAGGCGAACCTTCAGCCCCCTGGAAATGGGGTTTGGGCACGTGGTTGAAAGTGTCCATAACTATGAAAAATAACTCGAAAGTGGTTTCAGTACAATCCCCTGTGGAAAGCCAACAGGAGCGGAAGAAAAGGGGATGCAGCACCCACAAAATGAGGCACCACTTCATCGCTGCTGGTCACTGGTCTTGGCTGTGGCCACCAAATGTGGCTCTGTGGCCACCAAATGTGGCTCTGTGGCCCCAAAGTGGAGGTTCCTCCCCTCGGGTTTGTCCCAGAGCAGGGAGGGGGAGGTGTTCCCATCCCTGCTCAAGGACCTGTGTTGGGATGTGCCCTGAGGGTGGGGCTGCTCCAGTGTCCCAGGGAGCCCCAAGGGCTGAGGGAGAAGGGGATGTTGGCCAGGCTCTGGGCACAGCTCACCCCTGTGTCCCCCTCCTCCCCTCCCCCTGGAGGTGCCTGCTCTGCACCCCGAAGTGCCAAGGACAGGYGTGTGTCCAGCCCCACCCTGCAGCCTCACCCCTTCCTGCAGCTCATCCCTGCACTTCCAGCAGCTGCTGGTGCCACACTTCCCAGTCTAGGAAACCTCTCCTATGTGATTTTTAACTCATTTCTGTGCTTATCCTCCTGGATATGCTCCATGCCCATTCCCTTTTCCATAATTTTCCTGAATTGTGACCAGAGCTGCTCCCTCCTCTTAGGATTAGGCCAGAAACCTCAGAGCTTCCATCTAACAGCGGGCTCATGGTGCCCAGATATTCACTGRCCGTTGTTTGTTATTTTTAAATGTATTTTCTGCTCCTCCTGCCCCCTTTCAGTCAGTCCTTCCCCCTTGCAGGGTGAGCTCAGGCTGCACCCCCGGCTCCAGCCAAGGCCTCTCTGCTGCCCTGGGGTGCTGCTTTCCTCCCTCACATCCTCTCCTTCTGCTGAGCACATCCCAGCAGGATCAAGCTGTTGTTCCCCAGCAGTGTTTTATTGCTGGCACAGGCTCTGTTTGTATCCCTGCTCCTCCTGAATCCCTTCTGCTCCAAGTGCTGCCTTCCCGTTTCACGTTCTTCCCTTGTTTCAGTGCTACTGATTTTTACCCCCCTTTATTTGTCCAGTTTCTCGGGATATTTCTGCACTCTCTCACCTGCCCTCTAAGCAGTGTCCTAATGCACCAACACAGGATAATCCTGCTCTGTTCCATCACCTGCTCCCAGGATGGGCACGGAGCGGATCCCAGCCCTCCCTGTGCACGGTCCCGCCGGGACCCAGCTGGGAGGAGGATCTCGCCAGGCTGCACCCGGCCCACACTCGGGGCTCCACGGAGGCATTGCGGAAGGCTGGTCACAATCCCTGCTAAAATTCGCTCCGGGCTGTTCAGTGCCCTCTCCAGCACTTTGCTGTCTGTTAGGGAACGTCAGCTTTGTGTGGCAGGACCTGCCCCTGACAGGAGCAGTTTGGCTGCCACKGATCCCCTCCTGGTGTCCTGGTGTGCGGGAGCTTTGTTTGTGTGTCCCTCCCAAACTTCTCAGGCTRGAAGCTGCACTGATCTGTGATTATGGATCCCATTTTTTCTGTTGTTTTCCTCAAGGTATTTGTGTATTTATGGGAACTCAATTACCCACATATTGACTGGCTTGTAATTAGTCCTGACAAATACCAGAGAATCCTGGGATGGTTTGGGTTGGAAGGGACCTTAAAGCCCATCCAGTGCCACCCCTGCCATGGGCAGGGACACCTTCCACTATCCCAGGCTGCTCCAAGCCCCATCCAACCTGGCGTTGGACACTTCCAGGGGCAGTCACAAAGGAATTCCTTCCCAATATCCCATCTAGCCCTGCCCTCTGGCAGTGGAAAGCCATTCCCCTTGTCCTGTCCCTGCATCCCATGTCCGAAGTCCCTCTCCAGCTCTCCTGGAGTGCCTTTAGGCACTGGAGGGGGCTCTGAGGTTTCCCTGGAGCCTTCTCTTCTCCAGGTGAACACCCCCAGCTCTCCCAGCCTGGCTCCAGAGGGGCTCCAGCCCTTGGAGCATCTCCATGGCCTCCTCTGGGCTCTCTCCAGCAGCTCCACGTCCTTCCTGTGCTGAGAACCCCAGACCTGGATGCAGTGCTCCAGTTGATCAATTACTCGTTATAAAAAAATCTATCAAATACCTATTAGGTGGTTGGACTTGATGATCCTGGAGGTCTTTTCCAACCCAAATGACTCTGTGATTATTTTTTTATTTAGCAGCGATGGAAAGCAGCAGTGTGGAGTGCGCACAGCTGAAGAGAGACACTTTATCCCATTCCTGTGTTTCCTGGAGCTGTGGGAGGCGGGGCTGTGGGCAGAGCAGAGCCCACAGCTGATGATCCAATGATCCAATCTCTCCATATAAGTGGCCTGTCAGGCTGGTTCCATGATCAGCTGCTCAAATATGGATGAGCTGGGGGGGAGCGCTGAGCTGGAGCCATCGCTTTGTCATTCCACTCCGAGCTGCACAGCATTTTCCCACTTTCTCTGGAGTAATTCCTTATAAGTTTCCTGCTTAGCTTCGAGTAGAGCAGCAGCTCTTGGGCCATCCATCAGAGCCGAGGCGCTGCCGGGAAGTTTCACAGGGGCAGGGCTGATCCCTGGGCAGGGCAACAGCAGCACTCATTGAAAGAGCTGTCAGCACACAGCAGACCCCGGGGAGAGCCGGGCGATCCTTCCTGCCCCTGTCAGAGCCGGAATTAAGGAGACAGCAGGGGGATGGAGCAGTATAAATAGCACRCAGATACAGTGCCTTAATCTTTGGGATGTCAAAAGCCTTGAAACCCAGGATAGTGCTCCCCAAAACCTCTGTGGAACTGGAGCTTGCTCTGTGTGATGTGCATACCGTGGCAAAGCTTTTCTGTTTAAGAGTTGCTAATTTTACTGACTGTCAGACTAACTTGTGAAGGAATTGCCTTAGGCTGTTGATAAATATTGGAGAGGGACTTGGGACAAGGGATGGAGGGACAGGACACAGGGAATGGCTTCCCACTGCCAGAGGGCAGGGATAGAGGGAATATCGGGAAGGAATTCCTGGCTGGGAGGGTGGCGAGGCCCTGGCACAGGGTGCCCAGAGAAKCTGTGGCTGCCCCTGGATCCCTGGMAGTRTCCAAGGCCGGGTTGGATGGGGCTTGGAGCAGCCTGGGCTAGTGGAAGGTGTCCCTGCCCATGGCAGGGGTGGCACTGGATGGGCTTTAAGGTCCCTTCCCACCCAAACCATCCCATGAATATCTGATTCATTTTTTGTATTCAGAAAAAATATCTAAAATATAAAAATGGTTTTCCTTCTGACTCCTGCTTTCCCACCAACGTGCAGAACCTCTCTTCCCTGCGGACGCGAGGCTGCCGTGAGCTGAGTGCTGCTGGTGGCAGTGGCCCCGTGCCCGTGGCCCGTGTGGCCGCGGCTCCCGGCCCTGCCCGCGCCCGGGCTCCGGAGGAGCAGCAGCGGAGCCAGTGCTGCCTCCTGGCTGCCCCTGCCCAGCCTTCCCGAGCCCCGGGCTGCTCCGTGGGCAGCACCACACCACGGCTCTCCCCGGTGCCATCAGGGACATCTCCTGTGGCACTCACACAAGGGGGGCAGACAGCCCCTGTGTCCCGGGCCGGGGGCAGAGGATGCCGTGTCTGGCCCCTCCGGCCCCTCTGACTGCCCTGCCAGCCCCAGGCCGTGTCCGGTGCCGCTGTTGGGCGGAGCAGCCGCTCAGCCCGGCCCTGCCAGCACAGGCTGTGTCACGCCTGCCCCTCCATCCSCCCTGGGCATCGCCTCCCAGTCCCGGGAAACTCGGCAGGAGCGGGATCACGGCAGGGAGAAATGTAAGGTCGCTGTGGGGTTTGTTTTCTCACAGCAGGGAGTGTAAATCAGAAATCCTGGAATGGTTTGGGATACAAGGGGCCTTAAAGCCCATCCAGTCCCATGGGCAGGGACACCTCCCACTATCCCAGGCTGCCCCAAGCCCCATCCAGCCTGGCCTTGAACACTTCCAGGGATCCAGGGGCAGCCACAGCTTCTCCAGGCACCCTGTGCCAGGGCCTCCCCACCCTCACAGGGGACAATTCCTTCTTAATATCCCATTAAATCTCCCCTCCTTCAGCCTGAATAGGAAGTTCTGTTGATTCCTCAGCAAGAAGAGAAGAATATTATAAAACTCAAAGGGTAAATATGACTGAAATTGGGAYAGAGAAACGCCCACACCTTTAAAGGACAACTTGGCCAATTAAAAGGGCTGTTCCTATAAAATTTCATAATAATAATGCGGGTGGGAATGGGAATGTGGTGCCAGCAGCGGCAGTTGCACACACATCCTATGGATGCCCAGTGCACAAACTGAGCTGTTCAATATTTACTATCCTAAAGCTGGGAGCGTCTGCTTTGAAACGAGCTTTATCCCAGGAAGATTTTCCAGGGTTGCAACGATAATAGGATCATTTATAACAGTGTGATTTGAAGCAATATTCTTCAATTACACCATTGGTTTCTGAGCAAGAAATCATGCAGTATTTTCTTGCCAATATCAATCCAAATTGTAAATGTTTGCAAGCCAAGTCTTTAAGACAATGGACAGGGAGATTTGAGACGAAAACTAAAGGCTAAACTTTTGGGGGGGACTTTATTCTGTCCTGCCAATAATGCCCTGGCTGCGTGCCCAGAGCTGACCCACACTGAGCCCAGCACCTCCCAGCTGGTAATTTAGGCTTTGCTTTATCCCAAGGAAGATTAAAGGCTCCTGCAAAGTGCAAACCATCAGCTTGAAATATCGTCACGGACTGTATTTTCAGGGCTTTTTATATATTCCCCRAATAAACCGCTCCTCTGGCACGGAGGGGAGGATGGAGGGGCTGGAATGTAGGTCAGGCAGGCAGTGAAGGGCTGCCAAGGTGAAGGAGGAGCAGTTCTGCATCTTCCTCAGTCCCGGAACGGCTGCGGCTCCGGCTCAGGGCACCGGGGGCTGTGTGGGGCCCCAGGGCTCCTCGGGCCGGGCACAGGGTGGGTTGGGGAGGGCAAACTAATGAAGAAAAATGAGCTGCTGGCTGGGGAAGGCCTTGGTCACAGCAGCACAGAATTGTGGAGGTCAAAATGAGGAGATAAAACACACTGTGCTCCCCAGCTCCTCCACTGCCACGGCATCGGGGACTGGGCTGTGYGGGGGSACTTGGGACRGGGGATGGAGGGACAGGACACAGGGAGTGGCTTGCACTGCCAGAGGGCAGGGTTAGATGGGATATTGGGAAGGAATTCCTGACTGGGAGGGTGGGGAGGCCCTGGCACAGGGTGCCCAGAGAAGCTGTGGCTGCCCCTGGATCCCTGGCAGTGTCCAAGGCCAGGTTGGATGGAGCTTGGAGCAGCCTGGGCTAGTGGGAGGTGTCCCTGCCCATGGCAGGAGTGGGACTGGGTGGGCTTTAAGGTTCCTCCAACCCAAACCATTCCATGAGTTTGATTTTAATTTTATAGAATTTTTACTCCCAGGTCGCTGAAAGCCCCTCAGGGCCTGCAGGTGAGGCAGGGAATTCAGTGACCCCAGGATGTCCCCAGCCTGAGTCGCCGTGTCCTCCCTGCCCCAGCTGTGAGCTGGTGCCAGCTGTGGGCCCTGCTGGTGCGGGAGCTTTCAGGGGACTGCAGGCAATCCAGTCCTTGCTCTTCAAATAATAGAGATTGGAGATAGCRCTACGCTGGCTGCGTAATTTTCCTGTCACTTCACTTCTTGGCCATTTTCTTCTTCACTTTTGAGCCTTTCGTGGCTGTTCAGGCAGAGCATCAGGCCGTGGGAGCTCTGAGGGCGTGAGGAGCGGTGTCCGTGTGCTGCCCCCTCTCAGCGCCCCCGACAGCTCCCCTGGAATGGGCCGTGCTGAGAGCGGGGCCAGGACATCTCCCAGAGGCGCCTTTGGGGTGGGCTGGGAGCGTGGGACAGGCTGGGGGAGAGGAACCCCACGGGATGGGAGAGGGGACAGGGCTGGGGCAGTGCCTCAGCATCCCAGGGCTCGGAGGGAGGCAAGAAGCCAGGGAATTGCCCCTCACGAGCAAAGCAGGTAAAGGCACYGGTTTATTGATTTATCTCTTATCACCATTTTTCTCCGTTCAGGCTTTACATACTTTTGCTCCCTGAAAAAAGCCCCTTGTGCAGCTAAACAATGTATTTACTGCCCCTTCTCTGTGTTTCGGGGTGTGCTTTGGGGGGTAACAGCTTCAGCTCCATGGAGGGGTGAGCACGGCCCTGTGGTGGCACAGGGAGAGGCCATGGATTCAGAGTCTCCAGGAATAGTGTACATGGTCCCAAGGARATAGATGCCAAACATCTCTGCATCACAAAGCTTGGTGTCAAATAGATAATTTTATGTATTAGAGTAATAGAAAAGCTTGGGTTGGAAGGGACTTTAAAGATTACGTAATTCMAATATTTCACATTTATGTTTATATTTTTATGAAATTAATATGTTAGCTTTTGTATTATATATGTATTTTATGCATATTGTCTATATATATATTTATACTTTATTTCTTACTTTAGAAGAAGTGTCTGAGCCTGGGGTGGGTCTGATCCATGTGGAGATAGCCTGGACCGGGTGGGGCTGTCTCGGAACACAAATGGGACACAAAATATTTCTGTCCCACAGCARTGCTCAGTTTGGTAACTCAGTTTTGGGTGAAATGCCAGAGGGGAGCATTTGGGCTCCAGCAGCCCTTCCATGGCAATCCCTGGTCGTGCCGTCAGTGAATTCCAGCAGGGAAGGGAAAGAACATTCCATGGGGCCAATCAATACTGACAGAAGGGCAAAACACCCAGAGCTTCCTTCCGTCTCCTGGTGGGCTGTTAYCCATGCCAGACTCCAGCTGTAGGTGTGCACTGACTGACGGGGAAAAGAGGTCAAAAATGGGAACAAGGAGAGCTCTCAGAGAYGGATTTTAGGGGCTTTGCTTTCTTCTGTCTCTCTGTTCATGTCCCAGCTCTCGGGGKCAGCTCTTGGGAGGTGTCACGGATACCCTTGGGGCACTTCTGGCCATCCACTGCCASAGRGCAGGGWTAGATGGGATATTGGGAWGGAATTCCTRGCTGGGAGGGYGGGGAGGCCCTGGCACAGGGTGCCCAGAGAAGCTGTGGCTGCCCCTGCATCCCTGGCAGTGTCCAAGGCCAGGCTGGACRGGGCTTGGAGCARSCYGGGATAGTGGAASGTGCCAGGGTCTCACCATGTTTTGTATTATTATCRACCCTTAACATGGCATTTATTCAAAATGCATTTAYTAAATCTTTCTCTTTTGTTGTTTCATTGCTGTTAAATAAAACACTGATGGAGATGAGTAATAAGTTGTCTTTGCTCGTCCCGGTAGTGATCATTATTTTCCACTTGAAATTAAATTACATTTAAATTTTGGTAATAAACAGCTAAATGGTAACAAATGCTACCCCATTATCTTAATATTCTGCAATTTATCACCTCTGGGAACAGATAAATCAGTGTGCCAAGGACAGCCAGTGCAATACCAGGTCACAGAGACTGCAGACAAACACTGATTCGTGTGGCATCAGCAGTGCTGTGGTGTCACACACCTGTCACTGAAGGTGTAAACAAAACTCCCACTTTGTCAGAAACCTGAAAYTCCGATTATTTTGATAAGAATTTCCCTGCTGTTTAAAATGAATCCTGGGAGYGTGAGTGAGCTTGGAGTTGTTGTTCCATGGCAGTTGTCCCCACACTATCCAGGAGAAGACACCTCCCCCCCACCCAGTCTTTTTCCCAGGCTTGATTCCTCCCAAATTCTCTGTCCCAAGCAAGGGCTGCTCGGGGGGAGGGGGGGGGGGAGGATGTGCCTGGGGGCTGCTGAGGCCGTGGGCTCCTGTGTCCCAGCAGAGCTCTGGGATGATGGAGCCGCCTGGGAAGATGCAGGATGAGGATTTTGGGTCCAGCACCCCCTGCTCGTGCCCTGCTTGGGCAGGGCTGCCCTGGCGAGTGGTAACAAAAAGAGATCCAGTGGCTCTGTCCTGCACCGCCAGCTTCCCAGAGACCTGGGGCTGCACATGGAAAATCCCGGAGCCAGGTGGCTGGAGAGCCTCCGTCTGTCCCTGCGGAGTGGGCAGGAGGAGGCTCTGGCTGCAGGGATCCTCTGGGATCAGGGAATGGGAGATGCTGTTAAACATCGCCCCACAGTAAATTCCATGCCAGGAGGCTCTGGCTGCAGGGATCCTCCRGGATCAGGGAATGGGAGATGCTGTCCAGCATCACCCCACAGTATGGACCCTGTCAGGGGCATTTCACTGGCTGATGCCAAACCTCTTGGGAATCCTGCCCAGAGGGATCAGCCTTTGCCAGGACGATGCGTTTTGGGGGAGCTGTGGGCCAGGGCAGGGCCAGGCTGAGAACTCTCCCCAGCAAACATGGCTGTAGGAAGCTTTTAAAAGCCAACTTTTAATTTAATGAAGCTGTCCTCTCACATCAATTTCATTCTAATCCTCGAGAGCAGAGAACCTTTTAAGTCTAATGAAAAATGTTAATAAACCTTCACGTTGTGGAGAGGTTTTTTTTTTTCCTAATTCAGCAATAGCTGCCAGCACCTTTCCCCACTGTCCCCCGGACATGTGGATGTGCTGGGCTGCCCCCAGCCTCTGCTCAGGAACTCACAGACCCTTCACACAAACTTCCCCAGCCCTGGAAGCGCCCAAGGCCAGGCTGGAGGGGCTTGGAGCACCCTGGGGTAATGGAAGGTGTTGCTGCCCATGGCAGGGGGTGGGATTGGAYGGGATTTAAGGTCCTTCCAACCCAAACCACTGTGTTTCCATGCTGGATATCCCTGTCACACTCTCTCCCAAGTACCCCCACCCTGTGGCATCTGCTTTGCCTGGAAAATGCTGTTTGATCCAAAATGAAGTTGTGCTGTTAGCGATGGACACGCTGAGGTTCCAGCCCAGCTGCACATCAGTACTGGGGGCACAGCTTCCTCAGCAATCCCCTTATCCCAGCTGTTTCCCATGGATACCAGCACAGCTGGGCTGGCTCAGAGCCTGTGCTCCAGCACAGCAGGGATGGAATGGGACATGCCAGTGGCTCAGGGCTCACAGCAGGGATGGAATGGGACACACCAGTGGCTCAGGGCTCAGAGCAATGATGGAATGGGACACGCCAGTGGCTCAGGGCTCAGAGCAATGATGGAATGGGACACACCAGTGGCTCAGGGCTCACAGCAGGGATGGAATGGGACACGCCAGTGACTCAGGGCTCACAGCAGGGATGGAATGGGACACGCCAGTGGCTCAGGGCTCAGAGCAGTGATGGAATGGGACACGCCAGTGGCTCAGGGCTCA
>JACAXG010000127.1:1939842-1952964 GCA_018881555.1 Amblyornis subalaris
CCCCAGCCCAGCCTCCTGCACTGGCAGAGCAGCACCAGAACTTGATTCGATGTGTAAATGCCATGAAAAATTTGGCTCATCCAGGATAAATTACCTCTATCCATGAAAAAACACCCCAAACCATCACACATCTGGGTGAAGGTATCCTGCACGAAGCCGTCTCTGCGGCCTTCCGGGGGCCGAACCCATTTGGGGTCAAACCTCGGGAAAAGCTGCCTTTCCGTGGAGCAGCATTCCCAGGAGCAGGCAGAGCCAGCGCCTGTAATTGATTGCGAGTGTCCCTTGTTGCCAGCCCTGCACTGGATGATTCCAAGGGATAATTTCCCGATTATGAGTGTTTCTGGGCTGCGTATTAATCATTTACCATTCATTATTTCTGAACTGTGACTGACCACCTAAATTGAGTGCACTGTTTCTGGGCCTCAATTAGGTAATTGAAATGCTCTTTAAATCAGAGTAATTAGCAGTGTGACTTTTCAGCTGAATTATTTTTTCCCCTGAATTAATGGGAAATTCAGGGACTTGTGAGCTRTTATGCCCATTCTTTGGCAGGGATCTGAATTCTGTCAGATAAGGAGCAGCAGGAATTTGTGAATCGCCTTGAACAGACCTGGCAGCTCCTATTTGTTAAAATATTCCCAGTTCCGGGGCTGGAGGCCTCAGCCAGCTCCAACAGGGAGAAGATTTCAAACACAATTTGTAACCAACAGGGCACATGGGTTACAGGAGCCTCGACTGGGTGGCAGCATATTAATGTTGTCTCCTCAAGATGGTGGAATTCACTAATTCCGTGTTTTCCAGCTCCTTTTCCRTTGGTACCAGCGAGACAGGAGCTGGTCAGATGCACTGATCTAAATGCTGGGTGTGCTCTTTTGGATGTCTCCACAAATTTGTTCCTGCTCCTGGTTTGTGTTCACACGGAGAATATCTCCCAGCAAAGGATTTAAGCAGCCCGAGCCTGTTCCTTCCCTCCTGGAAGAGGGATCATGTGGATTCACAGTTATAAATATTCACAGTGCCAGTGAGACAACACACCCTCGCATAAACGGGGATGGGAGTGAATGGCTGCAGAAATGCAGCTTTCTGCTCCTAAAATCTGTGCAGGTTTGGTTCGTATTATTAAAAAATATTTCATTTCATTCATAGGGATGTTGGGGCTCAGCCAGAGGGGCGTGGCCAGTCCCGATGGACACCAGTGACCGGTGGTGTCCCTCAGGGCTCCCTGCTGGGACTGGGGTTATTTATTCAACGTCCCCATCAGTGACACAGAGTAGGGGAGGGCACCCTCAGCACCCCTGAGGTGACACCGAGCTGAGGGTGCAGGGACACCCTGAGGTGACACCGAGCTGAGGGTGCAGGGACACCCTGAGGTGACACCGAGCTGAGGGTGCAGGGACACCCTGAGGTGACACCGAGCTGAGGGTGCAGGGACACCCTGAGGTGACACCGAGCTGAGGGTGCAGGGACAYCCTRAGGTGACACCGAGCTGAGGGTGCAGGGACAYCCTGAGGGACGGGGCCATCCCGAGGGACCTGGACAAGCTCGAGGAGTGGCTCATGGGAATCTTGTGAGGTTTAACAGGGCCAGGTGCTGRTGCTGCCTCTGGGTTGGGGCAACCCCTGGGATGGATCCAGGCTGGGGATGAGCAGAGGGAGCAGCCCTGGGAGAAGGATTGGGGGTGCCAGTGGTGAGAGCTGGACCTGCCCCAGCCCTGAACTCGCCGTGTGCTGGGCTGATCCCAGTGTGGGCAGCAGGGGAGAGGGGATTCTGGCCCCTCAGGTGAGACCCCACCTGCAGAGCTGCTCCAGCTCTGGATCCCAGCACAGGAAGGACCTGGAGCTGCTGGAGCCAGTCCAGAGGAGCACCAGGATGAGCAGAGGGATGCAGCAGCTCTGCTGGGAGGAAAGGCTGGGAGAGCTGGGATTGTTCAGCCTGGAGAAGAAAAGCTTTGGGGTGAGCTCAGTGTGGCCTTCCAGGACCTGAAGGAACTACAGAAATGATGGAGAGAGAGGATTTACAAGGGATGGAGGGACAGAACACAGGGAATGGCTTCCCACTGCCAGAGGGCAGGGACAGATGGGATATTGGGAAGGAATTCCTGGCTGGGAGGGTGGGGAGGCCCTGGCACAGGGTGCCCAGAGAAGCTGTGGCTGCCCCTGCATCCCAGGCAGTGTCCAAGGCCAGGTTGGATGGGGCTTGGAGCAGCCTGGGATAGTGGAAGGTGTCCCTGCCCATGGCAGGGGTGGCACTGGATGGGCTTTAAGGTCCCTTCCAGCCCAAACCATTCCCTGCTGCTGTGATCCGTCTGTGGAGGTTGCAGAGCCTGTCTGGTTTGGTTTATCTGTTACACAACAGCCCAATCTCCTCTCAGTCTCTCCTGGTTTTATCTGTGTGGCACCATCAGGAGCTTTGTGCAGCCTGGCTATTCCTACTTGATATTCAGGACATGAGGCTTTACAAGAGGAAATGTCTTGATGTATCTGCTATTTTATTTTTAATGAAAACATTTCTTGCTCTGAAAAAAAGAGGTCACTGCACATCTCCRAGTACAAATTATTGCATATGCACAGGAGCTGGAAAACCACTCGGGATGGAGTTGGAGCACTAAATTCCCACTCAGCAGCACCTTCATAACATGCAAATAAGGCAGAAGGAAGCAGCACATCGTGGGGTTTGGAGCACACAAAAATATCCTCCCTGGAGCGGCCCCACTCCCCGGGGACTGAGCACCGGGAAGCACGGGAAGGGAAATTTTCCCTTTGAAAAAGCTTTGTAGAGCAGGGAAAAAAATTGCTCGTGGGCAAAGGGCTGGAGGCTCTGCTGCACCGAATACCTGCCCTGGAAGGGCCTGAGTGCAAAAAGAGGATCTGCGGAGCAGGGAAGGGATTGGTTGTGCTCCCCCGGGAGCCCCTCCGGAGATCATTTGCTCCCGCACTGAATTCCTGCCTTTCCTCCTGCTGCTTGCATGAACCTCTCYGCTTTCCAAAAGAATGAGCAAAAAATGGTGATTTGCTTTTTTTTTYCCCCCGAATTATTTGTTCAAATTTCTTTGCAGCTGAGGGGCAAAAAACGCAGCTTTCTGTGCAGGGAAAATGTAATACAATTTGCAAGCGTTAATTTGGAGTTTCTCCCGGCATTCGGATTCCCAGGAGCGGGCACGTGTTGAACGTGCTAACGAGAGGATGCAGGCGCCGGGAATTAAGGAGCTTTCCTTGCTCCGGGGGGTTGGTGCCGCCCGTGAGCCTGCTGGTGTCACCCTGCATGGAGCAAAGCTCGGGATGCGCCTGCACCGCCGGCCCCATCCCTTCCCGCTCCCGGGCAGGGACAGCGAGGGCCGGGGCTGCAGGGGGAGTTTGGGGCCAGCGCTGTCCCTGACACAGTGCCCCAGTGCCCTGCCAGGAATCACATCCCACAGAGCCAGGAGGGATCTGATGCCACGCAGGTTGGGGACAGGGGGGTCTCCGGGCTCAGCCCGGGGTGAGGATGGTGGGGAGCAGGACCCAAGGCCAGGGGAAAAGCCATGAAAATCTTTGGGTTTAATGCTTCCCAAAGAAGTCCAGGGTGCCCAGAGAACCTGTGGCTGCCCCATCCCTGGCGGTGTCCAAGGCCAGGTTGGCCAGGGCTTGGAGCAGCCTGGGATAGTGGGAGGTGTCCCTGCCCATGGGACTGGGTGGGCTTTAAGTTCCCTCCAACTGAAACCATTCCATGAGTTTATGATTCTGTGAAACCAAATATAGATTCCTGTGCTTCCCTTCCGTGTAAAGCTTCCCCCGCACCGGCTGCCGAGCGCATCCCCACGCCCGTTCAGCTGCGGCAGCGGCGGCTCTGGGCACAGCAGGGAGTGGGATTCAGCTGTCGGGAAGCACCGGTGGCAGGAGCAGCGGAATTTATCCCAAACGTGCCATATGCAGAGCGCACGTGCGCGGGGGCACGCGAGGTGAGGCAGCGTTCCGCAGCCCCGTGCCGTCCTCTCAGCCTCCCCTCTTCTCCACAATAAATAAATGAAAAGATAAAGAACAAGGCCACGTGCCCTGTAAAAAGCAAAATCTGATTTCCCTTTCTGGGTGAAGGATTTTCCATTTGCCATCACTGTCCGTGAGTTAATTAGGTGTTTGACGAGGCTCAGCCCCGCCTGTCCTGGTGCTCAGGAGCTCTGGGCTGTCAGGCTGGGCTGCCCTGGATCAGCAGCCTCTCCTTGGCACGGTCTCCCTGGGCCACCCCTGCACTGGAACCCCCTCAGCTGAGCCAGATCCCCTGGGGGATCCCCTGGCTGTGTGGAGAACATCACTGGGGCTCTGCTGGAATTCCCAGCCCGTGCTGGGATTTGGGGTGCTCAGAGTGAAGGAGGGTGGTGGGTGCTGCTTCTGTGAGGAGACTTTGCTCAGCTTTCCGTCAGTGTGATCCAGCCTTTCCCTCCTGTTGGCACTGCCAAGCCAGCGGGGTCCTCCAGGGTTTTATTGGAATTTGTCACTGGCTCCTTTCAGCTCCTTGAAGCTGCCCTGGAGCAGTTCCCCCTCGCTGTTGTTTTTCCAGCCCTTTATCTCCAGCCCCTCCTGGCCCCCACACAAATCACTCCCTGGTTCCCTGTTTCCGTGGGCAGGAGAGCATTTCCCTCAGGTGGAAAATGAGACAAATCCAGGCAGGGTTATTGGTAACATTGGAAAGCCTGAACGTTTGAAAGCCCCTGTTTGGGAGCTGTGACCTAAAGAAATGAGTTTGCTTTAAGGGCTGAAGGCACAGCCTAACAAAGTTTGACAAAATGTCATCAAATTCACTTTATTTGCCTCATCACTGGTTTCCCTCAGATTGTAAAACCTTTGGAGGAAAGAGATCTCCTCAGTTCATGTGTGCATTCCCAAATTGATGGCACCACAGCCCCGAACCTGGGCTGCCATAGTCAGTGGCTGCCATAATCCAATCCATAAATCAGAATTATTTAAAGCCTTCTGCTACTTTTGCTGGGCCTCTCCTCTCCTGCAGCTGCACCTGTGGATGCAGAGGGCCCCAGAAATAGATTTTTTCAATTATGACTCATGCTGCTGGCTTGATGGATACGCAAGAGGGTCTTGATAATAGATAAGAATATTAATAATTTCTTTGGCTTAATTGAAAAGGTTATTTTAATGAAAATAGAGCACTTCAAACGTCTGTCCCAGGGGGATACTCAGACATCAGCYTGTTTCCCTGGAAGGCTGTGCCTGGTGCCAGGAGGTTCTTCCCTCTCAGTTTCACACCAGTTTGGGCTCATTTTTGTGCATCTTAGAGGAGAATGCGTTCAAGTGCTCTTTCCTCAGGGGCATGCAGCGAAAACCTGATTTTCCCCACCCTTCCCTCTCAGCTGAAGGACACAGTGTCCCCTCCCAGGGGCCAGTGCCAGGGGCTGGGGGTTTGATCCATGGGCAGGATTTCCAGGGCTGAGCCCAAATAACTTGGGAACAACCACCTGGATGTTCCACAGTCGCTGTCACAGCTCAAASCAGCTCAAAGCAGCTCAGGACAAGACAAGCCCAGACAAAGCTCAGCCCCTGGGTCAGTGCAAAACCAAAGGGGCTTTGTGAACAGTGGCAAAAATTCCATTTCTTGGTGTGAGTTCTTCAACTTTGGACCAGCACCGAATAGAGCTGATTGCTGATTTAAGCTGCAGAGATTGTTGATAATGTAAATTAATGCCAAACTATTAAAATTAAGAAGCAAGGATATGATAATGCCTGGCAAAAAGTACTGAGAGGTGGAATTGCACAGCAATATAAGCAAATTATCATCTTCAGGAGCGAAAAGGAAATACAATGGGGTAAAAATCTTAGCAGATGGTGAAGTTTAGCATCACTTGCTGGAGGTATTCAAAAAAGGACTGTTTTGTGAGCATAAAGAGACTGAAGAAGAATTTTAGTTGATGCTTGATGAGGTTTTTATGAGAAGACATTATGTCCCTGACTTGGGAAGCAGCAGAAGTTTCAGTGAAAATGTAAATGTAAACAGAAGCTGATTTAATTTGGGGGGGGGGGGAGACCAATTCAGGTTTCAGCCTAAATTAGACTAAAACCTTAAAATGTAAAAATAATTCCTGTGCACCAGGCTCTTCCAGACAGACCAACCTGCATCAGAACGAGGAGCACTCAGTGCACTCCCCTGAAGGCCTCCRCGCTGTGTAATGGCTGCCTCGGGCTGATCAGGCCCTCTCCAAAACCAGACTGCCCCAGAAGGACGAAAAGAATCCCTGCCATTGCCTTGGGAAACTGCTCCCAGCCCAGATTTCCTCATGGATACATGGAGCACGTTGGGGGTGAAGCGTGGTGGAGCTGTGGCACAGGGAAGGATTGCCAGACCCACAATTTTTACGACAAAATAATTTGGATYCAAAGACCAGGCCAGCTTCAGGCAGGGATCCCTGAGCACATCCACCTGGGATATTCARTGCAGTGGGGAAATCAGGAATGTTGAAACCCAGAATTGTGAGGCTTCAAGTTGAGTGACTTCAGTGGACCAGAACAGTGCAAAGAAAGGGTAAAGACTTCAACCACGACAGAGAGAAAATCCATTTTTTTCTGAGTTCCCACAAGTGGCAGTTGAACCTCTGGCGGGAGTCAAGCATCTCCTGTTTCCACCTGAGGAACAGAACAGGGACAATGTTCCCCTCATTGTGTCCATGGTCCTGTGGCCCGGGGGACAGCAGGGCAGGCAAACAGGGCAGGAAGGRAGGAAGGATTTCCACAGCAAGTGCTGGGAATGAGAGGCCAGCGAAGAGCTGAAAATGAGAGAAAAACTGCCTGCAGTAAAAATGTTCAGGGAGGAAAGCAAATACCAGGATCCATTTTCCCCAATATCAAACCTAATCTTCCCCTGGTGCCCCCTGGGGCCGTTCCCTCGTGTCCTGTCCCTCTGGAAGCAGAGTCAGGGCAGGGATTCCTCTCTGGCCAAGGTGTCCAGGCTAAAGCAGATGCCAAGGGAGCAGGAGAGCTCTGTCCATGGAAATGGTGAGTCTGCAGCCCCAGCACCGTCCTGCTTCGGCCAGGAGCACTGAATGTCATGAGTTCTCCGCTCTCCCAGCAGCTGGATAATGGGTCTGGTCCCAGGAATGGTTCCTTTCAGAGCAGAAGGAGCCAGCCCCATGTCAAGGTCCGTTCGCATTCCAGAGCTCTGCTGGAAAGGGAGAGACTTCCACGAGCTCCCACCTCAAAGTGTCCTGCTCAAAGTCAGGGAAATCCTACAGTTACACTCTGAACCTCTTTGTAGCACACAGGGAAGAGCTGGAATGAGGCAGGACTGGAGAGAAGAGAGAAATAAATGACACACAAGGAATTGTGGAGTGATTGCCACAATTTCCAACCCTCAGAAGCAACGAGGGACCCACTTCTGCCATGGCTTACGTAAGGTGTGGCCTGGGATTCCCACAAACCATGTGGCTGCAGCGCTTGGCATACAGTTCTGGAGTCAGGATGGAATTGGGTTTTGCTGTTCCAGCACCCGAGAGCTTTCCTGGGAGTGCAGAAGGAGGTGGGAGGGGAAGAGGTGGCAGTGGATGTGTGGGGGGCAATGGATGGGGGCCAATAAAATGTTGTGTGCCATGTTTAAGGGGAAGGGGGCACCCAGGTATTGTAGGTGTTTGYGGTCAAAAGGAACAACAAAAGTCAGCAGGTGCACAGAAGTTCATGGCATTCACTCAGTTTCTCCAAATCCCAGAGATCGAATATAATGTCCTGGGAATGCTGCTGTCCCAGTTTCCTACATGCCGTGTGCTCCTAGAGACACCAGGCTGTCTGGGCTCCAAACGGGACAGGGACACCCTGGCTCACTGGAATGTAGGGCTTTTCACCTTGTCCAAGACTTTAATTCCTGCTATTCCACAGGAAAAGCTGCTCAGAAAGGATTTTTCCATGTATTTCTTGCTCTACACTCCTGGTTCCTTGCAGCCAACCGAAGTGGAACTGTGGATTTTCCAAGTGCCATTGACCCCAAAATTCTGGCAAGGAGCTGTAAAAATATGTCCTGGCCTTTTTATTTGTTGGGTTTTGTGATAAAGGTGATAATTTGGTGATTTTCTGCAAACTATGAGCCACTCCTGTCCTCCTGTCCATCCTGTCCAGCCTGTCCAGCCTGTCCATTCCGTCCATCCTGTTCTCCTGTTCTCCTGTCCATCCTGTCCACCCTGTCCTGTYCACCCACACATTCCTCACTGGAATGTGGCCTCTGGAAGAGCCCTGCTTCTCTAAGGTTATCCTTGGGCTTTCTTTTGCCACCTTTCATCCCATTTCCAGGACCTGAATATTCCCTGGGGAAAAGGAGAGGAGATTTTGCAGATTCTCCGGATGCAGCTCGGCTGTGCTGGAACAACTGGACATCGTGAACGCAGGAGGGAAAGCAGGTTCTGTCTGGATTATTAATTTCCAGGGGAAAGGGAAAGGTTAATTTAAGAGAATGAAAAAAAATGGCTCATTGTCAAGCTGCAAACAGAAAGGGAACAGGAAGAATTTTGGCATTTATGACTCTTGTTGTCATAGAAACTGAACCTGATATTTCCATAGAGCAACTCGGAGCAGTAACAAATACTGGATTTTATAGCAGGGATGAATTAAGATCAACTTAAGATTTCCAATACATTGTCAAGCAGATCAAATCCTGGTTTATTTTGTGTTGCCAAGTTGTTATCAGGGTCCTTAAAAACACTGGTGATGAATGGAAGTGAAACCGATCTGGCATTTACAGGATGTTATTAGAATTTAGAGTGGCTGGGGGAGATGTTACAATAGCCAAGCAAAACTTCCCAGATTTCCAGCAGGACAGGGCACTCGTCTCAAAGGGTTTTGATCATGAGCCATCACCTCCCGTGCAGTTATGACTGGAGGGCTTCTCTGAAGGAGGTTCTGCTTCAAAGTGAGCCCCTCTTTAAAAAAAAAATCACATTTGATTTAAAAACATCCAAGAATGGATATCTTAGCACAGTTCTTTATCCATTACCCCTCATGGTTTTAATTTACAAGCAAGGAAACAACTTTATCCTGCAACCCCCAAACCATCTTTAATAAGGGTTTATTTAGCTTTGTTTCCCACCTGGATATTTTTTACCTTTCATTAAATAGGATGGAGGATCTTCTGTCAAAATTAAATTGAATTTATGGTTAAAAGTTGAGAATTGTGTCAAGATAGACCTTTAGCTTTTCTTTGGCATGGAGCTGTGCCAGGGCAGGGTCAGGCTGGATATCAGGGAAAGGTTCTTCCCCCAGAGGGTGGTGGGCACYGAACAGGCTCCCCAGGGAATGGTCCCGGCCCCGAGGCTGCCAGAGCTCCAGGAGCSTTTGGACAACGCTGCCAGGGATGCACAGGCTGGGATTGTTGGGGTGTCTGTGCAGGGCCAGGRGCTGCACTGGATGATCCCTGTGGGTTCCTCCAGCTCAGGATATTCTATGACAATATTGAGGC
The DNA here is from genome assembly GCA_018881555.1 of Amblyornis subalaris. Classification (NCBI taxonomy): domain Eukaryota; kingdom Metazoa; phylum Chordata; class Aves; order Passeriformes; family Ptilonorhynchidae; genus Amblyornis; species Amblyornis subalaris. The sequence goes on from JACAXG010000127.1 coordinate 1,949,260, forward strand.
AGTTTTTCATCTCAGGAGTATTTTTCTTTCCTTTTCTGTTGCTGCTCTTCTCACGATTCTCAGAACCTTCTGCCATCATATTTTTAAATGCTCGGTYCAGCCCTGGGCAGCACGTTTCAGTGGATTATCACAAAACAGGGAATGAGAAGTGCCTTAGGCCTACACTGCRTGTTTGAAATGATGGAGGTACTGCTGGCCAGCCTGGCCCGAGCCCTGGGGCAGGAGCGGCTGCAGAATTCCCTGTGCCCTCATCTCGCAGGGGATGTGTCCCTGAGGCTGMCTTTGGAGCTGCTGCTCCCTCTCCTGTGGCAGATCCTCTTGCTCCCTCTCAATCCCTGCCGCTGTCCAGCAGCCAGAGCTGGAAATGAGCTGCCCTGTGCTACTGGGGTGGGAATCCTGGCAGAGCTGCATCCCCGACCTCTGAGGCTGAGGATGTTGCCAGTGAAACCACGAGAGGTGCTCYGGCCACTCCACTGCCAGAGGGGGAATGGGCAGGAGCTGCTCTGGGTRCAGAGAGAGCCACAGCCTCTGTTCCTCCTGCCACAGCCAGAGCAGCTGCATTCCCAATGAGGACAGCTCCAGGCTTCCCAGGCTCTCTTATTTTGCTGAGATATTAAAAGGTTGGAAAGAAAATTTGTATGGGAGATGGTGAAAGGAAAAACAGCAGTACAGGGAATGTGAAATGGCTCAGGGGTGTYCCCTGGGCACTGAGGATGTCACAGAAGCCTTAGGGAAGGTCATGCCCTGTTTCAGGCGAAAGAAGCCTTTTTCCCAAATTTATAGTGCCGAGGATGCTTTCCCTTCCTTCCTCCCACAGGGGAATTAAATCCCAGATTGGTTTGGGTGGGAAGGGACCTTAAAGCCCATCCAATGCCACCCCCTGCCATGRGCAGGGACACCTTCCACTATCCCAGGMTGCTCCAAGCCCCGTCCAGCCTGGCCTTGGACACTGCCAGGAATCCAGGGGCAGCCACAGCTTCTCTGGGCACCCTGTGCCAGSRCCTSCCCACYCTCCCAGCCAGGAATTCCATCCCAATATCCCTTCTAACCCTGACCCTGTCAACTGAAAGCCAATCYCCTGCGTATGAATGAAGTGAACAGGCTGAGAGTCTGGGAAGTACATCCTGAAAATGCTCCTCTCTGCCACTGTTCAATGATGCCAGCAGGGACACACACCCTTGGAAGTGGGAACACATGGCTTTGGAAGTGGGAACATGCGCCTTTGGAGTAGGAACACACACCTTTAGAAGTACCTGGTGCCTTTAACTCTCACTTGGTGGAGCCTTAGCAGCACTTGTTCACAGCTCAGCACTCCACACACCCCTTTGGCAGATGAGCTGAATTCTCACAATTCTCATTTATTTTTGCTGAAGCTTAAGAAGAGTGTGAGAAACTTTTCAGTATTTTCCCAGAAACTCCTGGAGTCAGATAAGGACCAGACCCACCCTTCTTGGAAAGCCAGAGCCATTCCCTGGAGTGCTGCGCTCCCTCCTTGCCCAGGAAGGGCTCAGCACATCCCGGCTCCATCCAGAGGGAAGCAAAGGGAGGAGAAGCTAAGGGCTGCCTGTGAATATTCCRTGCACTCGCTTCCCAGAGGCTGCACCCCTCCCGGAATTTCCTGGAGCGCTAAGGGCAGTTCAGTGCTGAGCCGCGGTCAATGCTGGGCTTTGACGGCTCCGTCGATCCCGGGCACAGCTCGTGCATCGCTGCCGGGAGCCGTGGGAGCCATCCTGCTGCAGCTCCTGCGCCGGGAGCCCCTCTGCTCCCTCCTCATCCTCACAGTGCCTGGATCCACCCCCGTCCCGGGCAGCGATTTGTGCCTTTCCACGGAACGCGACCCGCGGGGCCGAGCAGGAGTCCGTGCCGCCGGAGCGTTAATGCATCCCGCTGTCCGGCGTTTAGGAGAGCATCTCCCGGAGAATACAGAGGCAATTGTTAATGTCATGTCTGATTTCCTTCCCGGAGACGGGAGACGGACAAAGATTTACTGGAAGTGTTCCTTTCCGTGGCAAGAGAACGGATGCACATTAGGCAGCTGACAGCAAAGATGAATCCTCTGGTGCCACTGCTGCTGTCCACTCTCCAATCCGCCTGTGGAATTAATGAGCTGTCAGAGCTGCTCCGAGCCAGGAACGGATGGCTGGGACGCCAGGCAAAGCGGCCCTGAAATGAGGAGTCAGCCCTGAGCTGCTCCCTCACCGACCTTGCAACTCTCATTATTGATTTGGGGTAATTTCCACCTCTTTAGGCAAACCGAGAAGGAAGCTGAAGCAACAAAGCRGCTGTTGAAGTCTCCCTGTCAGGTTTTCCGTCATTTCAGATATTTGGTGCCTCCGCCTGCGGGGTCCCTTCAGTGCAGGAGCTGAACCCGGATATTTCCTGCTCATCTGGTCCTGAGCTGCCACGTGAATACAGGGACCTGCAGCTCCTGTTTGCCACCGCAATCGTTCACTGAGTAAAATATCATTTGAGTAGCTTAACTGCATTAATAAAACTCTCATTGCATTAATTCACAAGAGCTTATTAAAACTGAAGATACCAGTAGAAAAAACCCCCGCAGATTTCAGCGTACAGCTGCAGTAACTGGCACAAAGTCCTTTGTTACTCTGCAAAATAATGTAGTAATCTTGTCTTTACGGAATTAATCCCTGTGGGTCTTTGGGTAATGGCCTTCAAGTGGATTCTGAGGGTCCCATAGCCCTGGTGACACAGCCCAAGGCTGGTGTTTGCTCTGAGATGTGCTTTTTCCAGGAGGTATATTCCAGGGGAGTTCTCGCTCCTGGGGCTGGTGGTACCTGGGGGCAGGTGGGGCACTGGTCCCTCTGGTCACTCACCTGGGACCCACCACAGCCCTCTGCACCCTCCCACTGCCCCGGGCTGCTGTGGCACCTCCTGGGAGGACATGAAACACCGGATTTTTTAGACAACAGGACATCCACTGATGGAAAACCGAGTGCCCAGTGCTCACAGAGGGGCCTGGCTGCAGCACCGATGGATTTCTGATGGGAGTCTCCATCCACTGGCTCCAGCATTCCYGCAGCATTTGGGAAAGCTGGGCAGAGCAGAGCTCTGATGTAACACCCCTGAAATGGGTTGTGCTTCATGGGCATTGCTTTTGTGGGCTTGCAAAACAACACCGATAAATCTGGAGGTGGGCAAAGTATCCAAAATACAACATGGTTAATAAAGAATAACAGAGAACTTCATGCAGCTGCAGGCAGAGCTGAGCTTTCAGAGCCTGCAGCTGGAATCCATGAATATGTCAGGAACTACTGGCACGTCCAGAGGGGTTCTCACTCCTTCATAAAAGCCTCCATCAGCCACATTTCCACGGGAAGCATCTTCCTCGGGAGCTCAGCTCCTGCTGTGGCAGCACAACCCACAGAGCTCTGCATTTTGATTTGGTGAGGAGCTGAGTGCCCTGTGAAACATCCTGGCTCCTGCAAGGGCATCCTGCTTGTGTCAGAGGGGTCTGGATCAGCATTCCCTTATCTGCTCTCACAGCCTGGCTCTGCTTATCCCATGTCCAGCTGGCCGAGGCTGTCCCTGTGCTCCAGGATGTGCTGGGATGGCTGGGACAGGGCTGGGGGTGGATGCTGAGGGAGTTGGGGGTGGATGCTGAGGGAATTGGGGGTGGATGATGAGAGGGTTGGGAGTGGTTGCTGAGGGAATTGGGGTGGGATGCTGAGGGAATTGGGGTGGGAT
>JACAXG010000127.1:1953169-1964660 GCA_018881555.1 Amblyornis subalaris
GGAATTGGGGGTGGATGCTGAGGGAATTGGGGGTGGATGCTGAGGGAACTGGGGATGTGGGGTGCTGAGGGAACTGGGGATGTGGGATGCTGAGGGAGTTGGGGGTGCAGACACTGCCCTGTGCAAGGGGCTCACCCAGCTCCTTCTTGTTTCCACCCTCAGCTGGGCCACCAAAAGCTGCTCATCCTGCCTGAGCCCTGGAACCATCAGCAGAAGGAAATGGGATCATTCTGTGAGCAGCTCTCGGAGTTCAGTCCTTCACAGAGGTGCATCCTGGCGTGATGGAAACCAAGYGTGGCACTGCAGGGCAGGAGGAGCTGGCACTCCGTGAATAAATGAAACAGAAAARGGATGCTGCTTTAAAACAAGGGATAAAAGCAGGATCTGTATGGAAAGTCGGAGGCAGGAAGCTCTCAGACTCGGAAGATGTGTCCTGGCAAAGTGAACAGATTGGGATTCTGCTCAGGATCATCTGCACAGGCATCCTTGGAAGTCACAGAATTAATTCTCACGGGAGGAGAGAAAAAACCTGATTCTGAATTAACTGAGTGGGAAATAACCAGAGGTAATAAGTGAGTCTTCAGCATCTGTAGGGAGGGGTATTTCAGCTGTACCTTTTATTTGCCTTAGGAGACTTCCCTGAGGAATTTTACAAATTACAGTGGTCTGTTTAAACAATTTTACTCATTTGAAGTAGATCTAAATAAATTTATTATTTCATCTATTTTTTGTTGTTTTCTCTTGTCTCATATTTGACTGTTTTACCATCCTTACAAATGCAGGGCTTTTCCTGGGGAGGGATGAGGCTCCCTCAGCTCCTGTGAGGGTTGGGAGCCCCATCCCAGTGCTCTGTGCAGAACCAGCCAGGAGAGGAGCAGGGGGCTGGAGTCACCCCTGTGCCCGGGGCTGGACCAGCTCCACCCCACCCATCCCCAATGGATGCTTGTCTCCCTGGCCTTTTCCCATGAGGAATGTCCCTCAGGAGCTGCCTCTCCATGCCCCAGMACAGGGCACGCTGCTGGCTCCCCTCCTGCCACCTCCTCTTCCCACCGCCCATCTCCATCCCTTCGTGTTTCTGGGATYTCTGGTTTGCCTCACTCCCTGCTCTGGTACCTTGAGCGACTCAGAAAGCACAGATTTGGGCAAGGCAGGGAAATATCACAAGCAGGGAAATGCTTCAGCCCGAGAATGCTGGGAAATGTATGCAAGGAATCAATCCCAGTCAATGTGAATGTTCGGCTCGTGAGGAACCTTAAATCCCACCTCACTCCACCCCACCATGGGCAGGGACACCTCCCACTATCCCAGGCTCCTCCAAGCCCCATCCAACCTGGCCTTGGACACTGCCAGGGATCCAGGGGCAGCCACAGCTTCTCTGGGCACCCTGTGCCAGCCCCTCCCCACCCTCCCCAGCCAGGAATTCCTCCCCAGTATCCCATTTAAAAACACGGAATACTGGCAAGTGTAAATGTCAGAGCTGTCTGGGCTGCGGTGAGCACGCAGGGAACTCTGCAAGGTCCCTGTGATAACCAGAGCCGGAGCGTGACCGAGGTGAGGCACCAATCCCGCCCGGGTCTGTTCACAGCACGTTCCAGGAACTCCTCCATCTCCCACATCCCGGCTCCGCTGGGAGCTCACGGCTCCCTGACTGCTCCGAGTGCTCGGCAGGTCACACTGGAAGTGGATCACTGAGACAACCCGACATAAAACAGTAATAACTGCTTTGGTTTTCAATCCAGGGCTCTTTATGGGCCCACAAATCTCCGCCCGGCAGCGCCCCTGACACGGYAGCAGGGACAGGCAGCGGGAAATGGGCTGGGAGACCGAGCGGGAAGCAGGGAAGGGCTGAAACGAGCTCTGCCACTGGAGAAAATACCTCTAGACTGGTGCTGGAAGAGGCAAGCAATCTCTTCCAACAACTAATTATAGATACACATACATAGATACAGATATAGAGATAAATATATATAGGTAAACATAGAGAGAGATACAGACAAATATAGATGGATAGATATATACATAGATATATAGAGATAAAAATAAATATATTTATTTAATTGAAGATGTCATTGTTTAACTGAGGCATCCCCTCCTTGCAGGCTCACACTGAAGGATTTATTCCAGGAAAGCAAATAGTAAATCCCACACTGCATCCTCATTCCTGCCTTTCCTAGCATGGAAATCCCTCTTTGTCTCCCCGTGTTCAGGTAAAGCCTGTTTGCCCTGCTCTCTGTTTGCTGGATATTCGCTTTATACCTGCAATAAACTAGTCATATTTGAAGTGTGTTGTTCTGTGGGTTTTATGGCATTGGAATGACCATGGCCTGACTGTTCTCTTTGCCATGTGGAACACATTTACAACTTGCAGTTTAATATTTTATTAAATATATCAGGGTCACAATTCCCAGTAAGTGCTGCTTGCATTTTTCCTCCTTTAAAGTAACATAAAAGAAAATAGGATTGAAATTAAAACAATACAGAAGTTATAAAAACTCTATAAATATATTCTATATTTCTATGGCTATTACCTCATTTTCCACTTCAGACTTATCTTTGGGTGACAGGAAGCCAAAATCCTGAAATGCTTTAATTAGGCTGAAAATCGTATTTAATAAAGTTCTGCTGCAGAAACACAAGCAAATGCTGTTCCCTTCCACTAGAGTCAGCCAGCCCAAGCCAGGGGTGACTTTTCCCTTGCATAGCACCATAAATGAGAGCAGAACTGACAGATGGAAGAATAACTGGGGCTGGATTTTCCATCGTTTCTGAGGTTGCTCTGGAGAGCCCCTCCCTCCCAAAAAAGTACTTTTTGCAAAGAAATCTGTTTATTCACCCATTCCAGACTGAGCACAATGAACAGCAGYGTTTTCCTGGAGAAGCTGTGTACGGACACAACCCAGCCCTGGGGAAAGGCAAATCCACGCTCGTTGGGATCACAGATCCACCTGGAATAGCAGGAATGAAACCCGTGGGAAATGTCAGCCTTTGGAAAAGAACAGCCCCCCAGCCCCACAGCCCCCCAGTACTGCCCTGGATGGGGCAGCTTTTGAAGGGGCTGCCAGCAGCAGAGCCTGTGCGCACCACGGGGCAGCACTGGGATGAGCTTTAAGGGAATTCCTCACTCCAGCAATGCATGGAGCTGGGGCAAGAGGGGCTGGGCTGGCAGCCTGAATTCCAAAGGGATGTTCAGTCCTTCTGGGATGGGCAATCCAGGAATGGACATCCAGAGAAGAGACACAGGACAGGTGACCAGGTGGAAAATTCCTTTCATTGTGAGAATTCAACCTATTCAAGAGCATATATTTCAAGAGCATATACAAAAGATTTTGTAGCTTACAAATATAAATATATCATTTCAAATATTTTCCTGGGGATGTGCCCCCTTCCAGGATCTCTGCCAGAGCTCATTTCCACCTTTTCTCCTCACATGGGGATTGGGAAGGTTCTGCAGATCTCTGCCATGGGAGCAGCACCCAAGTACCTCCAGCAAGYTCAGCATTGTCTGAAAACTCAGCAAAAGCTACAGGAGGTGGGCTCAAAATAGAAAAACTTACAGAGTCGTTAAATCAGGAAAAGCCCTCCCAGCCCGTGGAGTCCAAACTGTGCCTGATGCCCACCCTGTCCCCAGCCCAGAACCCTGAGTGCCACGGCCAGGCATTCCTTGGACACCTCCAGGGATGGGCGCTCCAAACCTCCCTGGGCAGTACCTTTTTTATCCATGTTATTAAAGTTATTGCCTGCAGTATCTGGTTAATAGACCACTATGTTTTTCCGAAATATTCCCTCAAATCTTTTTCCACACCTAAGGGATCTTGTTTGCTTTTCCAAGTCAGTCCTCTCAGGACCCCCTCCTGCTGCCGTGCCCGAGCCTGCCGTGCTCTCAGCACTTCTCTGSGAGCTGCAGCTTCCCTCATGTCCCGGCATTCCCGAACCTGGCATTCCAGGCAGCTCTGTCCACCCCGGKGCTGAGGAACCGGGAACAGCTCCGAGCTGGGACTGGAGATTCCGGCTGCTCTTGGGATGGCTCTGGSAATTTGCTGGCCTGTGTTTCTGCAGAGCCAACGCCCTGCGAGGAGCTGGGTGCAGCCCCCGCGTCCGTGTGAAATCACAAAACAAGAGCGCGGGGTCTGCCTGTGCCGGTGCTGAGCTGGGAGCGGGGCCAGCCCCGCCCGGCAAACCTCGAGTGCCAACAGCAGCGGCTGTGGTCGTTAACCGAGCCCCCTTGGAGCCGGACACCTCCCTTCCGCGGGAATAAGGAGCCACACTTGCCTCTGGAGAGGCTGCAGGCAGAGCTCTGGAGCACCGGGCTGAGAGGGCTGGAAAGAGCCCTGGGTGGCTCCTGGGCGGTCACCACAGTCCCTGTTAGTGACAAGAGTGTGCTGGAGTTGGGGAGCTGCTCCCCAGGCTCCCGGGAATGAGCCAATTGATGGGGACAATGGGAAGGCAGCAAATCCCCTGCTGTGTGCAAACACAGTCAGGACCATCAGCGGTGCTGATCTTGGGGATCAACCCGCCCGGGAGGGGAATGGTGCAGAGGCTGGGACTGTGGAGACCCAGGAGCAGCAGCTGGAACCGCTGGACGTGGCACTGAGGGCTCTGGGGTAGGTGGCAGGGTGGTGGCCACGCAAACACTGGGCTCAATGACCTTACCAGTCTTTTCCACCCTCAATGATCCTGTGGCTCTGGAGACAGCGAGGATGAGTTAGTCACATGTGCATTTACATCCATCTGCATACATACATACATATAAACATATATTTATATTTATATTTATATGCTCTACCCTAGGCATTAAAAACAACCCTTAGGGCAATTCTGGCCCCCTGAGCATGGAATAAGGTGAACAGCATGACCCAGGAACCTGCACAAACTCCAGGGATTCATCTGGATGGGGCCTGGAACTGCCCAGGCAAATCAATTTTCCAAGAACAACTGAATGCAAACTGGCCAGGAATTAATTTAGGCTGGGAATTACAAGAGGACTTTGATCCTTAGAGCAGTGAGGACATGGGAGCACCTGAAATGGTGTCAGGAATTGCTCAGGACTCAATTCCACAGCTGGGCTGGTGCTGGTGGCTCTGGAACACTGCACTTTGTACCCAGAGCAACCTGCAAACATTTAGCATTAAAACATTTCAGAATTTGGAGGAATATGCCCCTAGATCCCTGGCAGTGTCCAAGGTCAGGCTGGACGGGGCTTGGAGCACCCTGGGATAGTGGAAGGTGTCCCTGCCCATGGCAGGGGTGGCATGGGATAGGCTTTAAGGTCCTTCCAGCCCAAACCATTCTGGGATTTTTATAGCAAAATAAAAGTTCTCCTCTAAACCAAATGATTTAAAATAAGTTTACTCAAAAGGGAAGTGTTCTGTTTAAAGCATTTTGCTAAATAACTCCTGGCTGAGCACACTCTGGAGCTTTAGTCCACCAAAAACCCAGGAGAAGACTTTGGAGGCTTCAGCCAGGGACATCCAGAGGAAAGTAGTTCTCAGGAGTTTGTCACCCCTCAGAGAATCACAGCATTAACCACAAAARTCCAATCATTTCTGCAGAAGATTTTGAGTACAAAGTCGTTTTGTGGCTGCTGCTTGTGCTTACAGATATTTTTTTTTCCCACTCCACTATTGCTCCATCCCAACACAAAACCCGGGATGAATTTTTATTGCTGAAAACAGGGAAAGGCTCATGGGGAGTCAAACATCAAACATGAAACAAAAGAACCTCCCAGAGACACACAGGATAGCAAGGAAGCCGAGAAGAGGTTTTGTTCTCCTCTGTTTCAGGATGCATCAGGTGGGACTGGTGAGTGGCACTGAACTGCAGTGCTGTGGATGAGCCCRGGAAACGCTGGGAAAAACCTTATCAATGCCACGGGAAACAGATGGAAATCGGCTGTGAAAAAACACTGAGCAGAGCAGACAAATGGCTCACAAAGTGTGAAAATCCCCTCCGAAATAGCACGTTTGGAAGTTTCTCATATTGTTTGATTTATTTACTCCACAGTTTATAAACTGCARTGCTGGGTCTGGCTCTAAGGGGTGTTGATGGCTCCTGACAGCCTTGGAATAATTGACAGATATCAGTTTTAGTGCTGAAGGAAGCAGCAGTCCGGGCACTCTGCAGAGCTGGAGTCCCCAGCATGATGGAGCTGCTGGTTGTGGTTTCCCCCTCTTTATCTCAGGGTTGTATTTGGTGTGTGAAGTGTGACTCGAACCCAGAGCTCACCTGGGCATTTATTCTGCTTCTCCCCACCCTCAGGCACTTCTGCAGCTTGTCTTAAACGAGCAAAGCTTGTTCTGTCACCGCATATCCATAAAATACTACTACTACTACTACTACTACTATTATTATTATTATTATTATTTATTATTATTATTATATTTTAGTATAATACGCACATTCTGCATATTCATAAAATAATATAAATCCCACACTACACCCAAGGGGTAAAGAACCGAATCAAACAAACCCAAGTGTGACAGGGCAGTGAGGGAGGAGGAGCAGAGAGCCCCGAGTGACCTCGACGCAACAACACAGAAATGGTCAAATCTCTCRCAAAGAAGTGGTGGAAGGTGGATCCAGTGGGAGGGGTGGMATGGGATGAGCTTTAAGGGCTCTTCCCACCCAAGCCAGTCTAGGATTCYATGGCTCAGAGAGAAAGTTGTGTCTTCAAGCCTCTTCCCAGTGCAGGTGGAGAATTCCAATGACGCCGGAATTGCTGTCCCGTGTGAATTGGAGCAGCGTCTGCTCCGTTCCCTGCCCAGCTCCGGGGATGGATCAGCCCAGCCCTCCCTCCTTAACGCCCTGCGGTAATAGTGCCGGGGCCGTCCGGCCCCTCCCTGCCCTGGTGCCAGCCAGGGCAGTGCCCCAGCCCCACCCTGGGGAGGGATCCCCAAATCTGCCTCCATCAGAGCCTCGTCGGCTCCCCCGCGCCGTCGGGATGCTGGGAGCTGCCGGGCTCTCTCTCCCTGGCTTTCGTTAGCGCCGGCTGTTTATCCCCCCCTGCAGCAGCAGCGCAAGTTCAACCCCCATTTATATTTCATGAGCAATATTTTTAATGCTTTTTAATAAAACAAGGAAACAAGACTCCTGTCTCCGATGCCCTTCATTAGGAATCAAAGCAAATGAGCAGAAGGCTCCAGTGGAATGCGAGGAGTTTCCATCAGGATGGAACTGCACTAATAAGTTACGGTTAATTGGCTCGTTAAAGGGCACCGTTCCCTCAAACCAGAGCTGCAACACGGGGTCAGGGAAGGAAAGGATTGATGGCATTCCCGAGTCRTCAAAGGAAATGTTGCACCCACCCCTGGTTACCTCTGTGCTGTGCGGGAAAACCGGGATCAGAGCGGGCCCGGCCTGGGCGGCACCTGGGAACAGGACAGGACAGGACAGGACAGCCAGAGCCACTCCTGGCYGGGGCAGGTGACATCTCCCCCTGAGGCCATCGAGGAGCAGCAGCTCCTCTGCCAAGAAGGACCTGGGGGTGCTGGGGAGCGAGAGCTGGACGTGAAAAATGAACCCCCCAGCCCTGGGCTGATCCCAGMGTGGGCAGCAGGACAAGGGGGATTCTGCCCCTCTGCCCCCTCAGGGGCCCTGGGGCCAACAGCAGGAGGACATGGAGCTGCTGGAGCRAGTCCAGAGGAAGGGCACAGAGCTGCTCCCAGGGCTGGAGCCCCTCTGCTCTGGAGCCAGGCTGGGAGAGCTGGGAATGTTGACCTGGAGAAGAGAAGGCTCCAGGGAGACCTCAGAGCCCCTGCCAGAGCCTAAAGGAGCTCCAAGAGAGCTGGAGAGGGACTTGGGACAAGGCATGGAGGGACAGGACACAGGGAATGGCTTCCCACTGCCAGAGGGCAGTGTTAGATGGGATATTGGGAAGGAATTCCTGGCTGGGAGGGTGGGGAGGCCCTGGCACAGGGTGCCCAGAGAAGATGTGGCTGCCCCTGCATCCCTGGATGTGTCCAAGGCCAGGTTGGATGGGGCTTGGAGGAGCCTGGGATAGTGGAAGGTGTCCCTGCTCTGGGGCAGGGGTGGACTGGGATGAGTTTTAAGATTCCTTCCAACTCAAACCATTCTTTCTATTATGCTATGACTCTCCCCAGTAGCATCTCTGTCCCAGGCACTGGTCACACTGGTCAGCTGAGGAGCTCTTTCTCCAGCCAGCAGAGGCTGGAAAAGCCTTTGGGTGGCTCCTGTTTGCTCAGAATCCCACAGCAGATTGCCAGGGCCCCAGGCACTGCGGGACCATAAAGAAAACATATGGGCAGCTCTTTATCTGCTTCACAGTCCTGCTCTTGATATAGCTCAGCACATGTGCACAGGAGGAGAAATACAATTTGCATGAAAAACACTTTCTGTGCAGGAAAATGTGTGTGTGTGGAGAAAGGACATAAAAATATGTTCCTGCAGCTCCGTTATTGATAGAGCTGAGCATGATGGATCATTATGGATTGCAAATGCTGACAAAAATAAGCTGCAAATAACTCTTCAGTGCAGTGCAAGTGACAGTGCAGTCAATAGCACCAAGCATCTCCCAGCAATGCCCTTCTGCAGTGCACAGAGGCAGCCCTGACCCGAGGGATTTCCCTTCCAGCCTGCTGGATGTGGCCAGGCTGGACTGCAGGGTTAGCTGGACCCCAGCCCGGGTCCACGTTTGGCCAAGGAAAGGCACTTGGAATAGAACCCCACAATGGTTTGGGCTGGAAGGGACCTTAAAGCCCATCCAGTGCCACCCCTGCCACGGGCAGGGACACCTCCCACTATCCCAGGCTGCTCCAAGCCTTTCCAAGGTGGCCTGGCCCAGCACTGCCCCAGCACCCCAGCAGTGTGCTCCCAGCGCTGAGAGCGGGGCAGGGTCCCTGCCCTCCCTGGGRCGCTCCCGGCTCGTCCCAGGAGGCTGCTGGCCCTCTTTGCCCTCACAGGACTTTGACTCGCTTGGTCTCATTGCCCAAACAGCTTCCAGCGTCCTGATATTCCACAGGTGATCCCTCCGTGCTGCTGTTCCTCGTGGAGAGGCGTTTCACGGCTGGCACGGGGAGGGGTTCTGTGTGCGAGGCGCTGCCTGTGAGCGCTGGGGTCAGCGCTGGGGTCGGCGCTGGCTGCGCTAGCACACCCTGGAATGGGCTGCTGACCTGCGCTGGGGCCGCTCCCTCCGACCGCTCCGCTCCTCCCTCTGCCCTGTGTTTACACCCCACACACACCCCAGGACCTTGGGGACCCGGCAAAGCGGCTGCGCAAACAAAACGGGAATATTGAAAAGGTCGCGAGCAAAACACCTCCCTGGAGCTGGAGTGCATTCGGCGAGAGCTCCGGGCCGGGGAGTTCATTCACGGCAGCTGCAGGAGCATTCCCCAGGCCTGGGAGGGAGGGAGGGAGGGAGGGAGGAGGGAATGGGAAATACACTGCTCGTCTCTCTCCAGGAATGCAGCGCCAGCAAGCAGCGAGATCCAGTGACAGCTGAGAGGGGAACGGAATGACAGCAGTAAAGCCCAGATCCGTGTGCAGCTGAGATCCCATTCCCTGGGAACGCTCTCGGCGCTGGATCGTCCGTGCAAGGTGCATCCTTTCACCACCTGAGCGAGAGGAGAGGCAGTCTGAGCTGTCCACGGGTCCTCCATCGAGCTGCAGGTGACAAATGTGCTCATGAATTCCACTCCCATCCTGGGATGCTGCTCCTTGTCCTGCCAGGAATCACATCCCAGAGCCAGAGCCCTGCAGCCGCTGTTGCAGCCACCGGAGCTTTTCCAGCTGCTCCAGCTCCCACCTCACTCACATCCACTTTTCCTTATGCCTTGTCCTTTACAAAGGTTCCTTAAACAGCTGACAGCTCCTCCTGCCCCCTGTCTCTGGGAGTATTTAATGTCCTAACTCATCCCAGTCCATTCCAGAGCTCTCTGGACTGGGATGTTGGGCACGTCTCAGCCTCTCATCCCAGAATGGTCAATCTCCATCCCTGGGGACGTTCACATGGATCCAGGGGGTCCTGCCTGGCCAGGGAGGTTGGTGCAAGCAGCATCCAGAGCTCTATTCCCTATTTTTCACACCTTTGCATTGTCCACGTGGGCAAAGGGGTCTGGAGCTTCCTCCTGAGGGCAGCTCCCATCTCCGCTCCCTGTGACAGGGACAGGGCCCAGGGAGCGGCTGGAGCTGTGCCAGGGAGGGTCAGGCTGGAGATCAGGGAAAGGTTCTTCCCCCAGAGGGTGGTGGGCACTGACCAGGCTCCCCAGGGAATGGTCCCGGCCCCAAGGCTGCCAGAGCTCCAGGAGCGTTTTTCCATATGCTGTAAAATTTTATATCAGTATCTATAATTTACCTGGGTAGAAAATGTCCTTAGGGAGCAAAGTGAGCTCCTCAGCCCCACGTGGCCTTTGCAGGAGAAGCAGTTCCAGGTCCTGAGCTCTGAAAGCTGCCCCAGGGCACAGCAAGGGGCTGAAAGGAGCAATTAATGCAATTAATCTGTGCTCGCCAGATTCTGATTGAATGGAACCAGTTGGAAAAGGAGATTTTTTCCCTGTAGCCAAGTCCTCTCCTGCAGGAAAGATGTGTTATTTTTTCCCTTGACAAAAAGCCAGCCCACATTATATAGAAAAGGCAAAACCTCCTGATTTCTCTCTCACCTCCTTACTGAAGCTTTTTTCCCAGTTTAAACTGTAATTTAAAAATAGAGGCTTTCCCCTCATATTTAAAAACCATAATACATCAGCAATGGCCACTTCTCCCCATCCTTTTTAATTAAAAAAGAATAAAAATGGGAAAACCCAAATGTTCCCCCACCAAACGTTGCTTTTATTTTTTATTTTAAAAAAAGAGAAAAACAATGAAATCCCAAACCTCATAAATCACGACTTTCCCATTACAAATATTTTGACAGATCTACTCATCACCTCTGAGTTCTTCAAAACTGGAGGTAAAGGTGATTTTCAGGCTACATTTTATTACTTCATTCTCTATTGGCCTTTTCCAATATATCTTGTTCTTTTTCCTCTCTCTCCCACAAAAAGCTGCTTTGCTGCCGTGGCTGCAGTGTGGTTCCTCTGAGGAGCTGCCAGGCCCCTGCCCTGCTCTCCCTCCTCCCCTTTGTTCCCAAGGCTTTAAATCCTCCTGCTCCCCCAGGCTGCTGCAGCCAGAGGGATTTGACTTTGGGGAAGCCCAAATTCTCCTTTCTGGGTCTCTCATTGTACCCCCAATGGGGAATGAGCTCCAGCTCTGGGTGCTCCAGTGGCTCCTTTGCTCACAGCACCTTCACCCTCCGATCATCCCAGCATGGTTTGGAATGGGAGGGACCTTAAAGCCCATCCAGTGCCACCCCTGCTGTGGGCAGGGACACCTTCCACTATCCCAGGTTGCTCCAAGCCCTGTCCAGCCTGGCCTTGGACACTGCCAGGGATCCAGGGGCAGCCACAGCTTCTCTGGGCACCCTGTGCCAGGGCCTCCCCACCCTCCCAGCCAGGAATTCCTTCCCAATATCCCACCTAACCCTGTCCTCTGGCACTGGGAA